>JAKUCM010008149.1:0-20203 GCA_023374145.1 Lepidium sativum
GGCCCACGAAGCCCATTTGATTTGACGAGCAAAAGTAACGGCAAATCAAATGAAAATCGACGGACGGTGAAAAACCCTAACAAAAACCTCTTCACCGGCGAAGATGCGAGCTCCGTTGTCCGGTATTCTCTCGAGATCCCTCGGTTTGCTTCACCGTACTAAGCCTATATCCACCGGTACGCACAACCTATGTGCCATCGCTTCTTCGGAGGCTCGGACGAAGAAGCTCGAGCGGATCGCCGAGGACTTGCTCAAGCTCAACCGGATTGAGCTTTATGATTACTCAATCCTTTTCAGTCTTAAACTCGGTCTCAATCGTTACGGTTCCGCCGTCGCTGTACTCGCTGGATCTGGCAGCAATGCGGACGCGTCCGGTTCTACAGAGACCAAAACCGCGGAGAAGACAACATTCGATGTGAAGCTTGAGAAATTCGAAGCAGCTTTGAAGATAAAAGTGATAAAAGAGATTAGAGCGTTCACGGAGCTGGGATTGAAAGAAGCTAAGGATTTGGTTGAGAAAGCTCCTGTTGTTGTGAAGAAAGGTATAACTAAAGAAGAAGCTGATCAGATCATGGAGAAACTCAAAGCAGTAGGTGCTGTAGTTGCTATAGAATGAAAACAAAATTATTCTCAGATTGAGATCAAATAATGTATTTGAATATTCCAAATCAAACAATTTGAAAGTTTTGAGATTCTGAATATTTGTTTTTGCTTCTTCATGTAATACTTTGATTTTCTCGAAAGATTGATTCTTTGTCTTCTGGTCTCTGAATGATGTCGATAGTACATTCTTGAAACCCACGTCTCACAAACCAATCAACTGTTCGCGTTGTAAGTAGAAACAGCCTCTCTAATCCGAGAGATGAAGCTTTCTTCTCTATGTAATCTGCAGAAACCAATTGCGTTGTTATTAAGGTTCTTTAGCTTGCTTTTTGCATACATAACATAAACTTTCTAGAGTCTGTTTACCGAGTAATCTGATGCAACTGCAATCGCAGCAACTTCTCCGCATTTGTCTTCAAAGAAAGGAAACAAGGCTGCACAAGCTATGATCTGACCTTCCCTTTCAACAACCACAAATGAGTCCAAAGCTCGCAGTAACTGCACTTAAAGATCTAACCTTTCGCCATTTAATAAGTCTAAAACCAATGAAACAGTGAGATGTGGAAGTTAGTACCTCCTCATCAGTTCTGCGAACCAAGATCCCAGATTCCTCTAAAGGTTTGATTATACGTCTAATTCCTGCAAGATCTTCCACTTTGGCATCTTGGGTTCCTTCATAGACATCACTGCGTGTAATGGGAAATATAGAATTGTAAGAATGCTTAACTGGATTGATACACGAGTGAAGACAAAAATAATGCACGTATCTAGCAACCATAGTCCCGATTCCATCTCTTTTAAAGAGCTCCAACAACAGAATTCCAAGTATAGTACTCTCCAACTAGTGAACTCTTTTGACTCCACCCTTCATAAGGAAAGTATGGTTTCAGCTTTATTGTGGCAAATGGAAGCAAGAACTATTAAACTCCCAACAAGAACAAGGTTTCAAAAACACTCACTCTGCAGACGAATGCGGTAGCAGCCAATTCAGAAAGATAACCATTTAAGCGGCTTAGTCTTTCCTCACCACCAATAGCAAAGCCTTGCTCACCAGACCACAATCCAATTCTGTTGTCAAACCCAACACCGTTCTGAAAGATTGGAGCGTGGTTTCCGTTTCCCCAAAATTCTGCTCTTCCATTTTGAGGAGAATCATTCTTACCATTGTTATTGCTAGGAGGTTCTGGCTAACGCATACTTCCATCTCCAACGGCCTTCACGTAATTTGCAGCTATGTCACTTTATTTGAAGTGTCAACGAATAAGATGTCCACTCTCATCAAGAATTGGACCGTCCATTATAAGCTTATCTGCTCCTATAGCTAAAGCACATGCTGTAGCAACCTCATAGGTACTTGAAAAGCAAACTAGAGTGAGGTTTTTTTTATCTTTTAATGTTAATGGAAGAATGTAGCTCAGAAGATGAGAGAGCATACTTGCAATCTAAGACTTCTCCGGAGCTAGAATGGCCCAAGTTCCTCAACAAAACTACAGAACCACCATCAAGCCTCTCACAAATCCGTTCTACATTTATCTTCTTCACTTCACCTGTCGCTCCAAACTCAATACCATCATCAACACCTCTTTTCTGCAATAACAAATCAAGAAGTATGAACAAATATCAACACCTGACACTATAAGGTCTTAGGTTTTTCATTGTTTAAACTTGCAAACCTAGGTCACTTACTCATATTTAAATGCATTATACAGAGATTATTCCCTTTAAACAACGATAGGGGATCAAAACATATGA
This sequence comes from Lepidium sativum, assembly GCA_023374145.1. NCBI lineage: Eukaryota > Viridiplantae > Streptophyta > Magnoliopsida > Brassicales > Brassicaceae > Lepidium > Lepidium sativum. The sequence continues at coordinate 2,356 of JAKUCM010008149.1, forward strand.
TAAAATTTATGGTAAATATAAACAATAGCTTGCAACCATTCTGATGTTTCATCTGAAAATGAACAGAGTATCATTATGAATGAAGAAATTGCCATCTCCATTGACAATGAGATCCATCTTTTAGAATCTGCTATGACCGTTCCACATACCAAGTTTGAAGATTTTCAAGCTCAAGCACTATATGCTGCTCTCTACATGCTATACCTGACAAAGGTAAGTAACAGTGGTCTCTTGTCGAAATAAACTCCACAAAGAAAGCTACTATAGTCAATCACATAAGTTTAAAAAGCAGACTGAGAGTTTTCCTTTGATGATTCATTGGTTTCTTATTCTGATGAGCAGCATATACCTTAATTATGGAGAATGCTTGAGGAGAAGCTTGGAACAGAGAAACTGAACAATGTCTCTGAATTAGTTTGACTAACATCCGATTTCCTTTGCCGACAGAGCTTATTAAGTTGACTAATGAAGAAGTTGACCGACAAGTGTTTGATATCGACCACATCGATAACTTTTTAAATAAATATTTTATACCATTAGAAATTAGTCATTTGGATAAAGTGTCTCTCAAATTACAAGCACCACAAGTAAGAGTACGTAACCAATATGACATAAAACTTCAAAAGAAGTGAAAAACGAATATTTTCTAATTATCCGAATAAATTTATGATTCCTAAAAGATATTTTTGCGTAATACTTTATGCTAGCTTATATTTTTCAATTATACTATCATTTAACAATTTTATTTTTTATTTTATTAAACACTTAATAATTGCAAGTGGCATTTACCCTAGTTGCATGTGGTAAGTACACAAAAGACATGCGCACTTGCATATATTGGGATCGAGTCCCTCCGCTTGCATTTGCAAAAACTTGGCTAATGGGCCGGCTAGTTGTGACCCAATGTTAAAAAAAAAAACTCCTGATAATTGGAAAATAAACGAATTCATAATTAAAGATAAAAAACTATATAAATATTCGTTTATAGGAATTACACTATAAGAATAAAAATAGTAAATTTTACTAATTGAATCAAACTCAAAATGTTTCGCATACTCCTCGTACAATAAAAGATCTAATAAATGCTTCGATATTAAATTATTTGACCAAACGAAAATTTGAAAGAAATAAAGGGGTACCATAATAAAAAAGAAATGAAACTTGTGGGGCCAATTTGAAATATAGCAAAAATATCAAATTATAAAGCTTGTGGCTTCAAAGCTTCCTGCTTTTCTTCGTCGTCTGTTTTCATCATTTCTTTTAATTTCATACCACATCAGGTACTCTCTGTTCCTTTTTTTCATATGACAACGAAGCCTTAAAATCTAATGTGATTTGACTTTCGTTTTCTCTTTCTTTCTCCCTAAAGATTTGTGAGATTCTTGAGATTTTTCTCGCCGACGTTGAAGATCCAGGTAAAATCTTCTCACCCTTTCTCGCCAAATTTTCCTATTTTATTCACGAAATTAAAGAGAATGTTCCTAAATTTCTTTTATTTATCTCTCGTTAGGGTTGAGATCCGAAGAACCCACATCTGGGTTTGTATTATTTTCTCGTTTTCCTTTGAAATTTAGGTAATTTCTCACAATCAATTGAAGCTTGTGTTGTAACAAAGCACGATGCTTTGGGTAATGAATGAGCTGATTCTGGAATTTAACTCAATCTTTCTGCTCCAATTTCTTCGGAAATTTTCTCATTATTGAAAGAACTAAAGGTTTAGCATAAATGTGTGCTTTTTTGAATCTTTGATTCCTTTTTTTATTGTCATCTTGCTTGAGATTTAGATCTGTTCGAATGATATGAATTATGCTTTGGTTTTGAGTAGAGAAAAATGGGTGGTGAGGCAGAGATCAAAGAACATTCACCACCCCAAGCCTCATCTGAAACAACAGAGAAGAAACATAGTGTAAAAGGGAAAAGATTATGGCAGAAAGTGAAGTATCAATTGGTTGAATATCACTCATTGCCTGCTTATTTAAGAGACAATGAGTACATCATTGGTCATTACAGATCCGAATGGCCAATCAAACAGATCCTTCTCAGCATCTTTTCTATACACAACGAGACCTTGAATGTTTGGACGTAAGTATTGAATCCAACCAAGCTTCTCGATTTTTTACCTGTTGAGATCAAGAAACCTTGAATGTGTTGTGTGATTGGGATTTGCAGGCACTTGATTGGGTTTTTCCTGTTTTTAGCACTCACTATATACACAGCCATGAAAGTACCTGGCGTCGTGGATCTTCACTCTCTTCAACACCGTATACCTGATGTGTTGAGAAGAACAGATCTTAACAAACTTCACTCTGAGCTCATGTCTCGCCTTCCTTCTAGTCTATCTAGTTGGCATGTAATGGAGCTTCTTTATAATTGTTTGCCTGAAAGATTCTATCATGGCAACTACACTAACATGTGTGTTCTGGTAACCAATTAAAAAACAATCTTTCTCCATATTTCTTTACATTAAGGTATCAAAATGTGGCCAAGTTTCATATCTCTGATGTTCTGGTATGTAATTTTGTTGCAGCACTCAGTGAGGGAAGATCTGGCAAACATGATAGCTCCTTTAATCGTCCGGCCAATTACCCGTTGGCCATTTTATGCATTTCTAGGCGGCGCAATGTTCTGTCTATTAGCAAGCAGTACCTGCCACCTTATCTCCTGTCACTCCGAGAGAGTCTCCTACATAATGCTTAGGCTCGATTACGCTGGAATCGCAGCTCTAATCGCTACTTCCTTCTACCCTCCTGTCTACTACTCCTTCATGTGTGATCCTTTCTTCTGCAACCTCTACTTAGGATTCATAACCATCTTAGGAATCGCCACTGTTCTTGTCTCCCTCCTCCCGGTTTTCCAAACCCCAGAGTTTCGGAAAGTGAGGGCCTCTCTGTTTTTTGGAATGGGATTCTCTGGCGCAGCTCCAATCCTACACAAACTGATCATCTTTTGGGATCAGCCCGAAGCACTTCACACGACAGGTTACGAGATTTTGATGGGTTTGCTTTATGGTTTAGGAGCTTTGGTTTATGCGACTAGAATTCCAGAGAGATGGATGCCGGGAAAATTCGATATAGCTGGCCATAGTCATCAGTTGTTTCATGTTCTGGTAGTTGCTGGTGCCTTCACACATTATAGAGCTGGTCTTGTGTATCTCAAGTGGAGAGACATTGAAGGATGCTAATGTTAATAAACATCAAGAAAGAGATTCTCAACATTTGATGGAATCTCATCGTTAATCTTGTTTGTAGCTTCATAAGAAAAGTTGGATTGTGTAAAACACCTGTTTATTTTCTTCTTTTATTTCAACTAGAATATATAATTTCAAACTACGATTTAACCAAAAATTTATTTTGCTTTACTTTTTAAAATTGCCGACATTTTAAAATTGAATAAATTTTAAACATAATCCTTATAATATTAAAAACATATTCTAACCATTTTCTATAATGCTAAAGGTGAACTCTTACTTTTTGTGACAGTATATAAACGTGAGCTTTTTCAATCAATTGACATTTAGCTCAAGTATTTCGCCTATTTTTTTGCTCAAGAGTTCAAAAAGAATTCAATTTTTGACTTTTCCTAGAATATGTTTGTGAATGTAGTACTATATAGGTTGCATTGACAAAATAATATAAATATAGGTTGTCAAACGTATTTCCTTCTAACACAATATCTAAATTTATTTAAAGTTCCATAATTAAAATTTTTATATTGATAAAAATACTGCTACAAATTATTAATATTTATTAAATTAACTAAAATATGTAAGAAAAATGGATGATTAAAAGATAAACTCAGAATAAAATGGTTATATCTTATATAGTAACCGCGTAAAAAATGAAAGAAAAAACAATTAAAAAATAATTAATCTAAACAAAATATTTTATGTGAAAGTCGGCCAAATTATCATGATCTAAAAATTGAAAAAACAATTTTAACATTTAGAAAAATTTATTAGCGTAAATGTTTTCAAATTTTTATACACAAAAGTTTTTTTAAATTTTTTAAACATAAATATCTCCGTTGACAAAAAAAAACATAAATATCCCATAAAAAACTTCCAAAATATTGAGTACTTATCATTTAAACTTAAATGATTTACATGTATAAATAAACTTCCAAACTATAGATATTGATAAAATTAATCATTAAATTGATTTTTTTTATGTTCACCAATATTTAAATCTTTAATAGACTTTAAGTCTTTGTTAACAACATCAAAAGTAATAACTTCCGTTAATATTATTGAACATTGAGAGATATGGTTGAATTTGGTAGATTATTTTTGTAACAATCAGAACAATAAAAATCCAATTCATAACTAATTTCCTTAAAAATAACTACTTAATAATTGAAATTTTTAATAGTAATATCTTATAAAAGTTAAACCATCATAATTAGGTATAGGCATTCGATTATATGTTTACATTTAGGTTGGATATTTTTGAATTTTATATTTTGGTTTCATTGATTTAAGATTCATTCGAATATATTATTTTTGGGGTTGGGGTTGGCTCATATAAAAATCGGGTTTGGGTTTGAGTGTTTTAATCAATATTTATTCAAACACAAACTTTGAATCCAAAAGTGATCCGAGATATAAGGATATTGAACCAAAACCACTTAAATAGCCGAATGAAGTCTACATATTTGTATGTATAAAAAAAATGTGTATCCAAATACCCATAATAGAATTATATATATTTATTTATTTTTTCAACTCTAAACTCAAACAAAAAGTAAATGTCTTTTAGCTTAATAATGGCAGGCGGTAAGTCCACATAAGACAGCTCATTTGCATAACCAGGGATCGAGTCTCCCCGCCTACATTATGTAGGAATTTGGCTATTAGGTCGGCCAGTTGTGGCCCAATATGATTTGCCGTTAAGAAAAAAAAAACTCAAACAAAAACAAAAATCTGAATTAAAAAGTTATCAAATGGGAAGTAACTAAATATCAAAATAAAACATAAATTTTTGTATCTAGAATATCAAATTTGAACCTAAATTGAATCGAAAAGATAATGTATATTTGAAATATCCGAAATACAACTATATACATTATTATTTATATTTGGAATTACATTTTTAGTTAATTTTATATTTAATTTATTAGAAGTTCATACAAGAAAAAACAATTTGTAAGTAAGAAAATATATAAAAGTAAAAAAAAAACAAAGAAAAAATAAAAGAAAACTACTCACGATTCCTCCCCAAATACAATAATTCCTCCAATTGGGCCTTTACAGTTAGACCATGTGCAATGGTGAGACTCTCAAGAGTCTCTTAAAAAAAAAAAAAGAAGATAGGTTCGCCACGTGGCAAACCCGTATTGGTTCCGTTTTTTACACTTTTTTTTTTTTTTTTTTTTTAAGAGACCCTTGAGGGTCTCTCTATTGATCATGCTCTTACTTCTATAGTTATGGCCGGGTCAAACATAAATACAATAATTCCTGCATTTAAAATTGAGAATTATGTATCTTTTTGAAATAGTTTTTTTTTCTTTCAACATCTAACAAGTAGGAACAAAGAGGAGGAATTGAAATATATATTTTTCCTTATTTTTATTATCCTAATCCGGATCCTATCTTAGATAATCGAAATTTGTTTGGACCAATCAAAATAGTTTTCGGATAGTTTGCCCAATAATAATTAAACACTAAAGTGAAAAGACCTTGACAGATCTGAAAGAAGGGGAGGAGATCTACAGTTGTACAAGATCTACATCGACCATGTGAGAAATTTTTCTCTCTAGTATTGTAACTAGATTCGTTCTGGATTTGTTGAATTGTATGCTAAAGTTGCAGTCTATAGATCCATATGTTGGGATTCTTCTTTGAAACCATGGAGCTTTGATTTCAATGATTGTTTCAAGTCTCGGTGTTAATTTGAGATAAACTTCCCGGCTAAGAAGGGAAACAGAGAAGACGACTTCTCATAAGACGATCAATTTGCGCTGTGATCCGCTAAAAAGATGCAGAGGTAGATGTGAAGATTCTAGAGTTCCTCTCTTGCCAGATAGAGTAGACAACCACCTGTAGAAGTAGCTTAGCAGCAGAGCTAGATGAGGAGGCAAGCATAAGAGTTGCATCCATGTAACTAAATGGGAGAGAAGACATGATTCTACTCGTAAACACTCCCCAAATTCTGGCAGATAAAGAACATGAGAAGAAAATGTGGTGATGAGACTTCGGAGATAAACCATATAAGATGCAAATGGCAAGTATAGAGATTCCCTAGCGAAATAATTTGTCCTTCGTAGGAAGACGTTCGAGGGCAGCAAGCCAGGTTATGAATGCATAACGGTGAATACCTTCACGAGACCAAACAGTTTTGGGCCAAGGAAGCGTAGGAACAGGGAAACAGATGCAGTTCCAAGTGTGCTTGCTTGAAAAAGAGGGACTAAAACTATAATTTCCATAGAGTCAAAGATAAGTGTCATTACCATTTGCAACAGAAGGTGGAACAATAGATGTTAAACAGCCTGGTGGCTGCAGGGAAGCTCCAGGAACCATTAACCACACTAGTGCTTACGGTGTGACGTGGAGCTGCCTTGGACTTGTGTCACCATAAAAATCAATCAAGGGACCAAGAGATAGCCAAGAGTCAAACCAGAAACTGGCACTAAAGTCATCATTGACATCACAGCGGAGGAACTTTTTTTAGCATAGGTTTTAGCTTCAACCAGTTGCAGAAAGCTGGAGAGAACATTTCCTAAAGGCACTGATATGCTTTTAGAGAAGAGCTAGCATCTTCCATTCAAAGATGGATCTGTCAGAACTGCTTTGGACACTGGATGTAGGGTAAGCCAGATTTTTGTTTCGGTTAGGGGACATGTCCATTCGCTTTCACAGATCTAATGCCTTATAACAATCTACTTCTAGGTTGCAAGCTAGAGTGTTTATGAAACACAAGTCTAGCTATGCTTCATGGACGACAAGCAAACGATACACTTACTACCTATTAAATTAAGCAAAAATTCATGTCTTGTAACAAATACAATTATATGAACATGAGGCGGAAACTGTGGATTTTCATATCAATAATTGTTTGTGTGCTATTATATATTTTTATCTTACGCTTTCAATCACAAGACTAGTTTTGGCACAATCACATGATTAATATTTCACTCTCACTCGGGTTTTTATGCTCTCGTCTCACTCTCTTGGTCTCTCGCATCTCAGATCTCTTTTTCTAGTTCATCAGGTAAGCTCCTCTTTAGTTTAGGTTTTGCTGTTGTTAATTCCACACCGTTATCCACCATTCTTGTCTTCGGTTTAGGTTTTACTCTGTGTTTTTATATAGTTGGGTTTACAGTTTGCTTTGAAAAAGATGGAGTTTTGCTGTTGTTACATTGAAGAAAGAACTCTTGGATTTCTGTCAGTAGACTCTTCGATTTTATGTCTTGTTCTCTCTTCGGGTTTAGGTTTTGATTTGAAGAAGATTTGAGATTTTGCTGTTTTTTATTTGAAGAAAATAACTCTTATTCTTATCAGTTTCTAGTCATTAACTTAGTATAGGTTTTGCTGTTGTTATTTAACCTTGTAACAGGGAAAATAGTTACCACAACACAAGCTAATGTTGTTCTCAATAGGCTTCGCACTGACTACAAACGATACTTTGAAGGAGGATTGTTGGGAGAGACATCAACATGATAGATAACAAAGACCCGGTGCATATCTTGACACTCATGGGCCTACACTTCAATCCACGAGAAGATGGTCAGTTGATTAAGAACCACGACATTGGTCGCCAAGGGTCAATGACATATGAGACCTTCGAAGACATATCCAACACGAAAATTAATTATGCGATTCTTGCTGCAACATTCAGTCAATATGACAAATATCCAAATCACAAAATGGATTTGAAGGGACTACACAAGAGTTTCGTTGCTCTTGTTTTCAACATCTCAGAGGTTGAAACCCTGAGATTAATACGACGTGCTTGTGCAGGTCTAGGTACTGCTAATGGAGTCGCTGCCTCTGTAATTGAAACCGTGACACTGTCATTCGGAGTATTTGCTCAGCTCTGTTCAGAGGCGTGCATAGAGATGCACGCTGCATCTGCCAGCGCAAAAAGGGGATGAGATAGTTCTAAGTTCAAAATGGGACGAACTTTGGACTAGCTCATCCCATTTGGCGATGGCAGATGCAGCATGCATCTCCATGCACGCCTCCGAACAGAGCTGAGCAAATACACTGAATGGCAGTCTCACCATTCCAATTATAGAGGCAGCGACTCCATCAGCAATACCTACACCTGCACCTGCACGTCTTAAACTTGCACCTGGGGATGCACGTCGTATTAATCTTAGGGTTTCAACATCTGATATGTTGAAACCAAGAGAAACGAAACTCTAGTGTAGTCCCTTCAAATCCATTTTGTGATCTGGATATTTGTCATATTGACTGAATGTTACAACAAGAGTCGCATGATTAATCTTCGTGTTGAAGATGTGTTCGAAGGTCTCATACGTCATTGACCCTTGGCGACCAATGTCATGGTTCCTAATCAACTGACCAACTTCTCGTGAATTGAAGTGTAGGCCCATGAGTGTCAAGATATGCACCAGGTCTTTGTTATCTATACTGTTGATATTTCTCCCAACAATCCTCCTTCAAAGTATCGTTTGTAGTTAGTGCGAATCCTATTGAGAACAACATTAGCTTGTGCTGTGATAACCATTTTCCCTGTTACAAGGTTAAGCAACAACAGCAAAACCTACGCTAAGTTAATGACCAGAAACTGATAAGAAAAAGAGTTATTTTCTTCAAATTAAAAACAACAAAAACTCAGATCTTTTTCAAATCAAAACCTAAACCCGAAAAGAGAACAAGACATAAAATCCAAAATTCTACATACAGAAATCCAAGAGTTCTTTCTTCAATGTAACAACAGCAAAACTCCATCTTTTCAAAGCAAACTGTAAACCCAACCATATAAAAACACAGAGTAAAACCTAAACCGAAGACAAGAATGGTGGAAGACGGTGTGGAATTAACAACAGCAAAACCTAAACTAAAGAGGAGCTTACCTGATGAACTAGAAAAAGAGATCTGAGATGCGAGAGACCAAGAGAGTGAGACGAGAGCATATATAACCATAAAAACCCGAGTGAGAGTGAAATATTAATCATGTGATTGTGCCAAAACTAGTCTTGTGATTGAAAGCGTAAGATAAAAATATATAATAGCACACAAACAATTATTGATATGAAAATCCACAGTTTCCGCCTCATGTTCATATAATTGTATTTGTTACAAGACATGAATTTTTGCTTAATTTAATAGGTAGTAAGTGTATCGTTTGCTTGTCGTCCATGAAGCATAGCTAGACTTGTGTTTCATAAACACTCTAGCTTGCAACCTAGAAGTAGATTGTTAGAAGGCATTAGATCTGTGAAAGCAAATGGACATGTCCCCTAACCGAAACAAAAATCTGGCTTACCCTACATTCAGTGTCCAAAGCAATTTTGACAGATCCATCTTTGAATGAAAGAGGCTAGCTCTTCTCTAAAAGAATATCAGTGCCTTGAGAAAATGTTTTCTCCAGCTTTCCGCAACTAGCTGAAGCTAAAACCTATGCTATAAAAGTCCCTCCGCTGTGATGTCAATGATGACTTTAGTGCCAACTTCTGGTTTGACTCTTGGCTATCTCTTGGTCCCTTGATTGATTTTTATGGTGACACAGGTCCAAGGCAGCTCTGCATCCCACGTGAGGCTACCGTAAGCACTAGTGTGGTTAATGGTTCCTGGAGCTTCCCTGCAGCTCGCTGCCACCAGGCTGTTGCTTTTCATATCTTGTTAACATCTATTGTTCCACCTTCTGTTGCAAATGGTAATGACACTTATCTTTGGCTCTATGGAAATGATAGTTTCAAGCCCTCTTTTTCAAGCAAGCACACTTGGAACTGCGTCCGTTTCCCTGCTCCTACACTTTATTGGCCCAAAACTGTTTGGTCTCGTGAAGGCATTCACCGTTATGCATTCATAACCTGGCTTGCAGCCCTCGAACGTCTTCCTACGAAGGACAAATTAATTCGCTAGGGAATCTCTATACCTGCAATTTGCATCTTATATGGTTTATCTCCGAAGTCTCATCAGCACATTTTCTTCTCCTGTTCTTTCTCGCCAGAATTTGGGGAGTGTTTGCGAGTAGAATCATGTCTTCTCTCCTATTTGGTTACATGGATGCAACTCTTATGCTTGCCTCCTCATCTAGCTCTTCGCAAAGCTCTGTTGCTAAGGTATTTCTACAGGTGGTTGTCTACTCTATCTGGCAAGAGAGGAACTCTAGAATCTTCACATCTACCTCTGCATCTTTTTAGCGGATCACGGCGCAAATTGATCGCCTTATGAGAAGTCGTCTTCTCTGTTTCCCTTCTAAGTCGGGAAGTTTATCTCAAATTAACACTGAGACTTGAAACAATCATTGAAATCAAGGTTCCATGGTTTCAAAGAAGAATCCTTCTAATTGTTACAAACATAATCCACCAAATTCAACCTTATCCCTCCATGTTCAATAATATTAACGGAAGTTATTACTTATGATGTTTGTAATAGAGACTTAAAAATCTATTAAAGATTTAAATATTGGTGAACATAAAAAAATTCAATTTCATGATTAATTTTATCAATATCTATAGTTTGCAGGTTTATTTAGACATATAAATCATTTAAGGTTTAAATTATAAGTAATCAATATTTTGGAGGTTTTTTATGGGATATTTATGTTTAAAAAATTAGAAAAAACTTTTGTGGATAAAAATTTGAAAAAATTTACACTAAAATTTTTTTCTAAATGTTAAATTTCTTTTTTCAATTTCTAGATCATGATAAATTTGACCGACTTTCACATAAAATATTTTGTTTAGATCAATTATTTTTTCTTTCATTTTTTAAGGTTACTATATAAGATATAACCACTTTATTATGAGTTTATCTTTTAATTATTCATTTTTCTTACAAATTTTAGTTAATTTAATAAATATTAATAATTTATAGTAATATTTTAATCAATATAACAATTTAGAAATTGTGTTAGAGGAAAATATGTTTGACAACCTATATATATATATATTATTTTGTCAATGCAACCTGTATAGTACTATATCCACAAACCGATTTTAGAAAAAGTCAAAAATTGAATTTTTTTTTTATTACTCTACAAGACTCTTCATCAAAAAAAAATAGGCGTAACACACTATTAGTGAAAGGCTAAGGCTCCATCCATCCGAACTTTCGAATGATTCCTCTATCAAAGTTATGAAATAAGTTTGTATGGATCACTCACTTCTGAGTCTATTTGTTGCAGCCAAGCTGCTTTGGTCTCACTCCTAGTTTTTCTTATCTTGATAAGGATAAAAATAACCTAATTAAATTCAAATAGCAAACAACAAAAAATGAAATTCAAAATAGGCAAAAATGGATAAGATATTGAAGCGTGACCAAAAGAAAAGATGACGGTAAACTCTTGTGAAGAGTATGGTGGATATCAAGGGTACCAAGACTTTGGTGTTGAAGGGTATGAGGAGCCACAGATAGAAGAAAACATTGGCAGAGTTCTAACTGACTAGAGCCCCAATTCCATCTTTGATTTGAATCTTGAGCTATATGTCAATAAATTACAGAAAAACGCAGATCTTTACAGAAATTGACAAGAACTAGAGTATCTTTTTCAAAGCAAACCCTAAACTCGAAGAAATAAATGAATCTAAGAAACTTAGCCACAACAAAACAAAGATCTCTACAGAAATTGATTTCTTCAAAGCAAACCTTAAATCCGAAGACATGACAGAATCCAAACCCTAAACTAACATAAAATAGAATGTATCGTTCTAAAATCGAAGTCAAGAGGAGCTTACCTGGTGTGGAATGGTGGAAGACGAAAGCGAAGTCTAGAAAAAGAAGGCTTTGCTAAATCGTTTTGTGCCCTATAGAAATCTTTTCTGCTCGACATAATGCTTCATCGGTTTACGTCACGAAATTGAACCGAGATGTTCCGGTTTTGACATGCAATTTGACCCACCCGAGTCCAGTTTTTACGACGATCCGGAACTAAGGTACTCGATCGAGAAACCAATGACAAATTGGGACGAGAAACGGAAACAATGGGTTAAATCCCATCCAACAGTCAAACCCGGTTTAGAAAACGGGATTGGTATAATACAGCCAGGAAGAGTAACAGAAAATCGAATCGGATCTTACATGTTAGGCAGAGGCACTCGCGATTAGAAGAGCTCTGAGGATGGCGAGTCAGGCGAGCACAACTCCGAGGGCAATCTGTTAGACTAATTTCCTTTTTATTAAATCAGAACAATAAATAGTCAAATTTATATTTTTTAGTGAATAACCTAATTCTTTTCGTGTTTGTAAAATAACCTCAAAGGTTTGGACAATATTAATATGGGCCAAAAGTAAAGGCCTGTAAGTAATGCTGAAAGCCTGAAACGTGCAAAAAAACACATAATTATAGACAAATCACCACATAGATGAATTTAGTCATTATACTAAATATGGGAATAAAATTTTGGATTATGTTCAATGACGAAAATTGATCCAAGCCTTACTCTTACGTCTAAAATGTTTTTTTTTTTTCAACTAATTCACATTTAAATCAATGAACCCTAAACCGGAAAAGCGCGTTATGTGAACAAGGTTCAAATATTACAGTTTTTCTGTTACTCTTCCTGGCTGTATCTTAGGCCCACCCAATTAAATTTTGATGTTTTATGTGAACAAGGTTCGTTTATTTTTTAGGTTTCAATTCGTTTTGCTTTTCTGATCTTACAGGTCTACCGATCAATTCAAGAAACTGAAATCAAGTTCTGCGTAAAAGGTTTGTCTATTGTTTAGGTTTTAATTCGTTTTGTGTCAGTTTTAAAACGTCTTTTCGTTCGTACAATTGTGCCTAGGGGTGGACATTCGGTACATACCGAATTGGACCGAACCAACTGAACCAAAATTTTTGGTTCTCGGTCCAATTTTGGTTTACTCATAAAAACCGATCGGAACCCAATTATTTTTGAATTAGGTTTTCGGTTCGGTTACCTTAAATCGGAGTTTTAAATATTTTAACCAAAAAACCCGAGAAACCGAACCGAAAGTTTAGTTCAGTTTAATTCGGAATCAATTTTAGAAATCCGAAAAAACCGATAACCAGATAAACCAAACCGTTTTGTTCGGTTAAAACCGAATGTCCAGGCCTAATTGTGCCTCTCGTTCTAGTTCTAGATGGCTTACATGGATTTATGGTTTTGCGCTCCCTCCTTTGGTTTTGTAGATATGCTTTGATTGTTGTCAATATATTGTGGTTTTGTCTTTTTCTGTAAAAAAAAGTAGCATGTTAAAGAAACTTCTTATGTGAAAATTAAAGCTTCTAACACAGTGATGTTGGTTGCTGCCACGGAACAACACCAAGACCACTAGCAATTGGTCTTAGTGACGGTTAAATGAAAAAAAATCAAACTTTTTATCGTGGTAGTTAGTGATCACAAAACGAACATCAAAATTATAACAATGAAATATGTATTGTATTGTTTGATTTGTTTTCATTATTGAAACTAAACAGTATTTAGATTATACAACTGAAATTTATAAACCCAAATTTTTGATAATGATATTTGAAATTTATCCAAGAAAAAAAAAATCGATAATAGCCACTTGGTTTACAAAGTTAGAGGTTGGGCTGATGTATTATAAGTTTATAACACTCATTTCTTTTCCTTGTGTGTAAAATGTAGCGAAAAGAAGATTTCAACGGCCAGATTTCCTCTGATGCTGGTACACAAGTGCATTGGTATGAAGCTATGAATGATGTTTTCCCCATAGAACCAAGCGCTAGCTATTCGAAAGTTCAAGTAAGTTCTGTCTTAGTGAAATCTACAATTACAATCTTCAAGAAGTTCTCAAACGCAAAAGCCACTGCTCGGTTTCTGAATTTCGTTCATGTGAATTGATTTGCCATATATATTGGCAGGTGAAGAAAAAAACATGCTCGATCATATTGAGGGATGTAAAGGAGAAGCTCATTTGGATAATGGTAGGAACTGATGTTTGTGGTCTCCGCAGGCAAGTGACGGAGTTGATGCAGAAAATGTATGCTAAAGATGCTAATAAAGTACCATTCGCCATTCGTCGTGAATGGTGCGACAAAGTGGAAAGCCAAGTAAGTTTGACTAAACTTAAACTCCCTTTCTCAAGGTTTCTTGACTTTTATGATAATTTTTGGTTTTTTTCAAACAGCTCATTGAAGCTTCACTCCATATATCGTGTTATCCAATACTTAGGCCCATCTTTACGTCGACCAGAAAAGATTTCTATAACGTACTGCAGAAGCTATATAGGGCACAAGACGATTTAGCAAAGCCTATGCTACACACCTCCTCGCCGTAATTTATCATAAAATTAGTACTTTAGTTATCGTGCAAGCCTAATGCTTTCTTTTTATGAAAACTGGCCAGTTACATGCATTAGCTCAATAGTAATCATCGTTTATGTTTAGTACCTACTTATAGGGCTGGGCGTTCGGGGTCGGGTACGGGTCTTTTCGGGTTTCGGGTTTTTAGTTCTATTGATTTAGAATCTATTCATGTATTTCTATTTTTCATATCGGGTTCGGTTTCTCTTTTTCGGGTCGATTTTGGTTCGGGTTTCGAGTTTCATGCCGAATGCCGAATACCTACCTACTTATATACTTCGTGTTCTTACTAAGAAATTGTTTTATGGTTAACAAACAATCCTGTTTTTAGAAGTTTCTAGATTTTTGAAGCTACGGTTTCTTTCCTGGCTGTATCTTAGGCCCACCCAATTAAATTTTGATGTTTTATGTGAACAAGGTTCGTTTATTTTTTAGGTTTCAATTCTTTTTGCTTTTCTGATCATACAGGTCTACCGATCAATTCAAGAAACTGAAATCAAGTTCTGCGTAAAAGGTTTGTCTATTGTTTAGGTTTTAATTCGTTTTGTGTCAGTTTTAAAACGTCTTTTCGTTCGTACAATTGTGCCTAGGGGTGGACATTCGGTACATACCGAATTGGACCGAACCAACTGAACCAAAATTTTTGGTTTCCGGTCCAATTTTGGTTTACTCATAAAAACCGATCGGAACCCAATTATTTTTGAATTAGGTTTTCGGTTCGGTTACCTTAAATCGGAGTTTTAAATATTTTAACCAAAAAACCCGATAAACCGAACCGAAAGTTTAGTTCAGTTTAATTCGGAATCAATTTTAGAAATCCGAAAAAACCGATAACCAGAAAAACCAAACCTTTCTGTTCGGTTAAAACCGAATGTCCAGGCCTAATTGTGCCTCTCGTTCTAGTTCTAGATGGCTTACATGGATTTATGGTTTTGCGCTCCCTCCTTTGGTTTTGTAGATATGCTTTGATTGTTGTCAATATATTGTGGTTTTGTCTTTTTCTGTAAAAAAAAGTAGCATGTTAAAGAAACTTCTTATGTGAAAATTAAAGCTTCTAACACAGTGATGTTGGTTGATGCCACGGAACAACACCAAGACCACTAGCAATTGGTCTTAGTGACGGCTAAATGAAAAAAAATCAAACTTTTTATCGTGGTAGCCAGTGATCACAAAACGAACATCAAAATTATAACAATGAAATATGTATTGTATTGTTTGATTTGTTTTCATTATTGAAACTAAACAATATTTAGATTATACAACTTAAATTTATAAACCCAAATTTTTGATAATGATATTTGAAATTTATCCAATAATATTTTGATAATGATATTAGATTATACAACTGGATTTGTCGAATTGTTTGTGAAAGTTGAAGTCTGTAGATCCATATGTTGGGATTCTTCTTCGAAACCGTAGAGCCTTGATTTCAATGATTGTTTCAAGTCTCAGTGTTAATTTGAGATAAACTTCCCGGATGAGAAGGGAAACAGAGAAGACGACTTCTCATAAGGCGATCAATTTGCGCCGTGATCCGCTAAAAAGATGCCGAGGTAGATGTGGAGATTCTAGAGTTCCTCTCTTGCCATATAGAGTACACAATTACCTGTAGAAGTAGCTTAGCAACAGAGCTTTGCGAAGAGCTAGATGAGGAGACAAGCATAAGAGTTGCATCCATGTAACCAGATGGGAGAGAAGGCATGATTCTACTCGAAAACACTCCCCAAATTCTGGCGAAGAAAGAACATGAGAAGAAAATGTGCTGATGAGACTCCGGAGATAAACCATATAAGATGCAAATGGCAGGTATAGAGATTCCCCAGCGAATTAATTTGTCCTTCGTAGGAAGACGTTTGAGGGCTGCAAGCCAGGATGAATGCATAACGGTGAATGCCTTCACGAGACCAAACAATTTTGGGCCAAGGAAGCATAGGAGCATGGAAACGGATGCAGTTCCAAGTGTGCTTGCTTGAAAAAGAGGGCCTGAAACTATCATTTCCATAGAGCCAAAGATAAGTGTCATTACCATTTGCAACAGAAGGTGGAGCAATAGATGTTAACAAGATCTGAAAAGCAACAGCCTGGTGGCTGCGAGCTGCAGGGAAGCTCCAGGAACCATTAACCACACTAGTGCTTACGGTAGCCTCACGTGGGATGCGGAGCTGCCTTGGACCTGTGTCACCATAAAAATCAATCAAGGGACCAAGAGATAGCCAAGAGTCAAACCAGAAACTGGCACTAAAGTCATCATTGACATCACAGCGGAGAGACTTTTTTAGCATAGGTTTTAGCTTCAGCCAGTTGCGAAAAGTTGGAGAGAACATTTCCTCAAGGCACTGATATGCTTTTAGAGAAGAGCTAGCCTCTTCCATTCAAAGATGGATCTGTCAGAACTGCTTTGGACACCGGATGTAGGGTAAGCCAAATTTTCGTTTCGGTTAGGAGACATGTCCATTCACTTTCACAGATCTAATGCCTTCTAACAATCTACTTCTAGGTTGCAAGCTGGAGTGTTTACGAAACACAAGTCTAGTTATGCTTCCTATGCTTCATGGACGGCAAGCAGGTACACTTAGTAACTATTAAATTAAGCAAAAATTCATGTCTTGTAACAAATACTATCATATGAACATGAGGCATAAACTGTGGGTTTTCATATCAATAATTGTCTGTGTGTTATTATATATTTCTATATTACGTTTCAATCACAAGACTAGTATCAAAGTTTTTGTTTTCTTTCTAGTTTTGGCTCAATCATATAATCTTTTATAACTTGACTTTGATTGGTCCGTTATGTACAAGCTCGACCATAGAAGATTAAAGAGCATTGGAATATTAGACCAATGGTTTATTAGCTCTGGTTAAGAGATTGGTCAAATAGCATTGGAATTAATATTTCATCTCGGTTTTTTATAGTTATATATGCTCTCACTCTCGCTCTCACTCTCACTCTCACTCTCACTCTCGCTCTCGCTCTCACTCTCACTCTCTTGTTCTCTCGCTCTTTCGCTCTCGAGATATCAGATTTCTTTTCCTAGTTCACCGTCTTCCACCATTCCACACCAGGTAAGCTCCTCATTACTGCAATTTTAGAGCTGTATAATGATAAATTCTATTTCATGTTTAGTTTAGGGTTTCATTTCTGTCCTGTCTTCGGTTTAGGTTTTGCTCTGCGTTTTTCTATGGTTGGGTTTAGGGTTTGCTTTGAAGAAGATAGGGTTTTGATGTTGTTACATTGAAGAAAGAACTCTTGTAGACTCTTGGATTTCTGTCTGTAGATTTTGGATTTTATGTCTTGTCATCTCTTCGGGTTTAGAGAGTTTGATTTGAAGAAGATAGGGTTTAGCTGTTGTTAATTTGAAGATCACTTTCATTCTTATCAATTTCTGTCCAGTTCATCGTTTTCCACCATTCCACACCAGGAAAGC
>JAKUCM010008150.1:0-20436 GCA_023374145.1 Lepidium sativum
TCAAAAATTTAACTAGATCAAGCAGAGAATCAAAGAAACCAAGACTTATATAGACCTCGGAACACGCGGGTCACGGTTTTCGAGAGAGTAAGCTACAAATCCAGATGATCCGAAACTAAGCGTGACGGAGTTGGAATTTACAGAACCAAAATGGTTGGCTAGAGATCCATCTTTCAACGCGTAAGAAGATTCAGACGAGTGTGGACTCTGTAAAGCTGCGGGACTATTAGCCACCGTCTTTTCAAACACAGCAAGCATTTTGTTTAACACAATGAGAATTATCCCGGAAAATCTGCAGAAAAGAAAAAATGGAGAAAATGATGAGAGAAGAAGAAAAGTGAGAAAGACCGGGAAGGCTATAAAGGAATCTTCTTCTGTATTTCCAATTTTGCCCTCTGTGTCATTGACACGTCTCGTGAACAGTTTTGGATATTTTGGTCTGATCATCAATAAACAAAAATAGACCATCAGTAAAAAGAAATTTTTTGTTGACCGGGTTCAGTAGCCAAATTCTTGTATAATATAGGTGGGAAACTCGATCTCTAATTGTACAAATGAGATGTCTTAATTGGACTTACTGCTGACCACTAAACTAAAAGTCATTGCGATAATCAGTAAATTAGATAGATAAATAAAATTGATTAAATGTAGATTAGTAAGCAAATGACTTTTAGCCTAGTGGCAGGTGGTAAGTCAACATATCGAATCCTCCGCCTATATTATGTAGGAATTGAGCTATTGGATCGGTCAGTTGTGGCCCAATATAATTTACCTATTGATAAAAAAAGAAAAAAAAATGTAGATTAGTAATTTTTAGAATAATTATAAATTTTAATTTTGGACAAAATTTTCCTAAAATAGAGGAAAAATTAAGATAGTAATTTATTAATAGAAAAGCTTTATATAGTGGAAGAATCTAATATAGAAATGAGGATAAGATTTATAATATAAAGTCAAGAAAATGACGTGGCGAGTACGTGCACTTAATATTCTTAATTATTTTTAAAAAATTAAATAAATTAAATCGAGGAAAAATCACATGGGAGATCAGAAATTGGCAACAGAATTGGTCACGCGTTTTCGATCGAAACGTAAAACCGACAATCGTTATAAATACATTTTTCGTACAGCTGAGTCACATTTTATAGTTAGAATTAGCCCTGGGTATTCGGATACGCGGACCCGATCGGGTTGGGTCTTTCGAGTTTCAGATATTTCGGGTCTAGACATAGAGGATCCGATCGGGTATTTTTGAAATTCGGTTCGGGTTCTGGTCGAAATATTTCAGGTTCGGGTCGGGTTTAATATTTTGTTAAGGACCCGATTGTTATCCGAACATATATAAATTTCGGGTTCGGTCCGAGTCCGGTTCGGGTCCGGGTCGGATATTTACAAAAAATTAACTAAAATCAAATTTTTTCCATGCTTTAATCGCCGACGCTTAAGTAAAATGTGGTTCAACCAAACTAATATATGAAATTTTCGATTATTTTTGGTTTAATTTCGGGTTTCGGATTTTACCCGAATCCAACCCGAAACCCAAAATACTTTAACCTACATATCCGTTCGGGTATTTAATAAGACTCGAACCCCACCCGAAAAATCGGGTTCTTTGAACAACCAGTGGACTGTTTCTTCAGGCCCGATAGTATTATTGGGCTTTTATTTTGGCCCAAACTATTTGATATTAAGAGCTCTTAAACCAGAGATCTTTTTATCACTTTACACAAAACCCTTCCAAATTCCTTCACTATCCATTTCGACTTCAACTTCATCTTGTATTTGATCATCCACTGAACCTATGTGAAGCTCATCGCCATAACCAAACACACCTACAAATTGATCACGTAACTCATCACCATACTCTTCCGGCTCAGCTTTAACAATCGTTTCATGATCCTCAACTCCATGACTTGTGATCATTTCTCGACTTTTGATTCCTTGCTTCTTACGTTTCCTCAAGCTCTGCAAAAAACTAGGTTTCTTTATCTTCTTCAGCAAGAAATCCGTCATCATGTCTTGTTTGATCTCAGTGAGTTTTAGTTTCTATTCCATTAAATGAAGATATGACTTCATGCTTTCCTGTTTTCGTCTCAGTCTCACCAGTTCTTCTGCTAGAACCACTTTGTCTCTTCTCAGCCCCTGGATCTCTCCTTGTAGCGACTGCGTTTGCGTTTGCGTTTGCGTATGATAAGATGTGTTTCTTCTCTTGATGTTCTTAAGAAGATGTCTCTGTCCCCTTAGAAAATACTCATTTGCAAACTCCCATCTCTCTGTCTTAACCTTCTTAAATCCCTACACGTCCTTTTAAAGATTTCATTTAGTAAATATCCAAAGAACAAAGATAGAAATTAGTAGGATTTAACAAAAAATGAAGAAGTAATTCACACATAAGTATTGAGCTGTCTAACAAAGCTATAGAAATTGTTGTGTTTAAAGTATCTAGGGATGCAAATTAGGGCAAAAATCTCTGGTTCCCAAACAATGAAGCTGTTGTTGTTACTACTCCATGAAACTATGTTGTTTGTGCTTGAATCTTCTACTATGTTATAAGCTTTTGTCAAAAAGGGTATTGGTCCTGTTTCTTTAAGACCCTCTAATGGAGCTGGGAGGTTATCATCCATTTTTGCAAACAGAGATTAGGGTAATGAAGAAAAAAAAAAGATTAAAGATGGGTCTTTGTCAAAATGGAAACTTTAGGTATATAAGTTCATATAAAGAAGCAAAAGAGAGAAGCGAAGATTGTCATTATTGTGATGAATCAATCAAAGCTAAAGCCTATGTAAAATGATTTGCATTCTTTGTGTGTTTGGATAAGTCTAATTATTAGATTACAACTTTGATGTGGACAAAGACGATTTGCCAAACAAGTGTATGAGAGATTTTTAGAACCACACAAAAATGACACGGTTAAGTAGAACCAGCCTGAATTGTTTGATGTTTACGTATATAGCACAAGTACAAACATTTCAAAGAAGTATCTGGTTTTATTGGTACAAATATATACCACACAAAAGGGTTATAAACTTTCTTAATGAGCTTTAATGGCTTCTCCAAACTTGTGTGTTAAGCCCTTTATATACTTTTGCCTAACCGGATGTTCTTCTTGTGGCCGGTTATATGGTGTCCAAACCGGTTCTCCCACAAACAGCCTCATCAGCTGCAAAACCAAATCAGCAAAATCCATCAGAATCCAACAATCATTACATGAGAATATAACATTAGTAGAGAATTTGAGATTGGTTTTTTATGGTTATACCTTGATGTAGTTGCTGATGTCAAGTGTGAACCGGTGGTAAATTCCAGCAGGAAGGACAATGAGATCACCTGGCTTCATCCAGATTCGGATCCAATGGTCATCCTTGTCCCTAACATCAAAGTAACCACTTCCTGCTAGGCAATAACGAATCTCCTCGTCCTTGTGAATGTGTTCTGTGAAAAAGTTCTTCAGCTTCTCCTCGTAGTTGCTGACTTTCTCAGGACACAGATCAAGCATATCCTAGAAAAAAAGATTGTTTATAGGTCAAGGTTCTACTTGTGAGAATTGAGATCGAACTCATGGGTTTCAATGCTAAACACCCTACAAACTGTTCACATGCTTAGCTACGTGAAAGAAGGCATTGTATTATGTAACATGCCTATAAATCTCGATAGATATATTGATCGAATTTAAAGATTAGTAGCTAGCTTAGAGCCTTATATACTCAATTACACAAAAGCCTTCTTTTTTCATAAGCTGATTTTATAAGATTTGACTACTTACCCCCATGGTTATCGAATACTATATAGTCTTACTGTTCTAGTTCTAACATGTGTCAGGATCAATGTTTATCTCATGAAATGAACATGCAACGAAATGAAACATCAATGGCCATGTATGGTGAATATGAGTGATCATTCTAAGTTAGAAGAGTGTTTTCAGACAGAGATAATCTGCATAACATGTAATTGTAACCCCTTTCTTCTCTAATCTTGGCTAGTTCGGAATCATTCTCGTAATTCTCAGCGTTCAACTTCCAGTACAACACTCCCAGCTCTGCAAAACACAGCAAAACTATTGTAAGAGATGTTACAGAGCTTTTTGATTCTCTAAGAACTAGTTTTAGCTCATAAGTGGATTTTGAGAAATCACAACTCTTTAAAATAAAGCATGAAACAATACACAAAAAGATAGAGAATACTATCCAAATCATACATAAACTACAACAACCTATATTATACGTCAAATAGCAGTTTCCAGAATGAAATCAAGAATATACAGATCCAGAGTTTTCATGGTTGCTGATAGAGTTTACTCGTGAGAAATCCTAATCTCCATTAATATCTCAAAGGATGTACATGAGGAACGCAAGATACCAAAATCTATCGATCAACTACACAAACTATGAATGAGACTCTTTATACAAACTATCGCAACAAAGACTAAACCACTTCCCAAACACCACTTCCTCTTGTCAGTCACTAGATCACCCATTACCAAACGGCTTAGTCATTGACACATCACTAACACTCTGTTTCATGAACGTGACGTCTCTATGACTCTTATCAGTTGCAAAGTAAAGAAGTAATTCAAGCGAGAGATATTTAAAAAAACCTGCCAAGTAATCCAACGTGACGAGCTCTTTCGGGTTACGATGATGAGGAAGTCTCTGATCTTCATTGCTATCCTCCATAAACCATGCCTGCATTTCAACACTTGCCTCAGAAAACTCAGAGAAAAAAAAATCATTCATTTCCCAATTTCAGCACCAAAACGGTAGAATCCAGAAAATAGTTTCATTCAATTCCCAATTTTCAATCATCACAATTCTCTATTCATCCAATTTCCAAATCAAATCCTAAAGATATCCAAAAGTGAAAACTTTAATCTTTATTACACGAATTCATAACCATTAACCCCCAAAACAAGACGAGAACACATAAACTTTGACGAGGAAATTGTTGACAAGAACAGAATCAAGGACCTAATAACCAGAATTAGAACCAAAATTAAATTACTCTGAAAATATGGCACAGTGAAGAAGAATTACACTCACCTCGAGAGCCAGTACTTATCGTCGTAGTGAATGCTTCTCGACTCATCAGAGTGATGAAGCTCGATATATATGAGCTTATTTCATCGGTCGATGACAGCCACGTGTACCGTCTATAATAATTCATAATATGTTGGTTTCCTTTAAATACTATAATAAATTTATTGGGCCTAACTTTGGATATTCTTATCTTATTGGGCCTAACTTTGGATACTATAATAAATTTATTGGGCCTAACTTTGGATACTATAATAAATTGTGAGATGGCAATTCAAAATCAATAGTAATTAATAATTTTACTTTTAGATCATATAATAGATTAAAATAATTAAAATTTCTAATAGAAAATATGAATCACATAATGCTATGTACATTAAAGATATATTTTTTTAAACACACTTTTGATTTCTTACAAACAAAAATGAAATTTCCATTTTCGATTGAACAAAGAAAAAGAGAAATATAATTTGATGTGTATTCGTCTCAAATTATTTTCTAAAAGTTTTAATAATATCACGAAAAGATTATACAATTTCTTTGGAATCAAACTCTGACATATTATATAGTAAAGTATACAGTAGATGCCTTCATAATTCTAAGTGATTTGAATCAAAATAACAAATCATATGCAATTCAAATATGAATTCTTATAAATCATATAAAATTTAGTGTTATTGAACTAATAATTTTATAAAGTACAATTAAATCCACTATTATTAAAGATATTCTAAAAGTGTAAATTTAAGTGGATATGAAGAATTTTAAAATATTTTAGAGAATTCTTTTAGTTAAATTAAAAAAAATACAAATCTCATAGTTTTAAACAGTATACTGGAATTTGAGATGATTTTTCATAAATCATAAGAAAAATATGAAATTTTATAAAATTTAAACCATTTAATTTTTTAAAATTCATAGTTTAATATCCCTTAATGTGTTATTTATTTTTCTTTTTAGCACATTGTTTTTTGACTTTTGTTAAAAGGGAAAAAGAAAAGAAAACACCTCTAAGTCACGAGCAACAACAACCTACCAAAAATAAATTACTATAATATCTCCGACATCACATTTCCTTGAACCCACCAAGTAAAGCAAAACAAAATGACTTCTTCTTCATCAAGAAACGTTTTTGAAGATGGCAAATACAAGACAGATCTCTTAACCTTGAACTCATCATCAAGCTGCTGCAAAACAACACCGTCTTCTCCAAGTTCCCCATCTCCGCCAAAGCAGCTGTTGGTGGCGACGCCAATGGAGGAAGGAGAATATCCGGTGGTGATGCTTCTCCATGGTTATCTTCTCTACAACTCCTTTTATTCTCAGCTTCTCTTGCATGTCTCTTCTCATGGATTCATCCTCATTGCTCCTCAGGTTTGATTTCTTTACTTTTACTCAACTAATTACATTGATTCACATATTTAATTAACCATCGAAATTAGTCCCTCTTGTTTGTTTTTTCTTTCAAGATTGTTTGACTAGAAAATTTGTTACTAATACATTGTGAAAAAAATTGAACAAACTAAAAAATTACTTTCGAAATAGTAATTGTCGAGTTATTTTTAATCTAGTGGTTTATTTGTGCATCTGAAGTTCCACTTTATTCTTTACAAATTAAGATTTAAGGGTTAGATTGAGTGTTGTTGATGTAATTACCGTAAACAAATAGATTATAAAATATTACATAAGTTTAAATAATTTTAAGGAAGTTAAAATATATATAATTAGTCGAGGATAGGTGGCTTAGTGGTGTAGTCACTTTATAAATCTTCATGACACCAGAGATCGAACCCCCTACCTGTAGTAGTAGGAGTGGGATTTAATAGCCAGTAGGTTAGTTGACAAAAAAAAAATACATAATTAAAATAGTAAAATCATTTTGATTAAACGGTTACAATATCATATCTGTTATTTTCTCCAATCAAATTTAATTTTGGAAAATTATGTTTGTCTCACGTGATATTGTGTTGGGAGTTTAAGAATTTGTGAAACTAACTATTATATAATTAGATTTGCCAAGTTAACAAAAATATATATACATAACTGGATTAATCTGTAATTCAGTTGAATGTGAATGTGAATGGAATCCAAGTGGACAAGTTTCACTAAGTTATTTTTCTGAAACATTTTCTTAATTTGTTTGGCACTTATTAAAACCTTAGACAAGAAGTAAAGGTAAGAACAAAGATGTAAATCAATGGGTCCACTTGATGTGTTCATTCTGTTTGTATCTGTTACTAATTGAATCCAATTGATTAGAATCTCTCGAAGTCTCGACATTTTGTATTGTTGTTCAAATGTTTTGGTTATGTTACATGTAACAGTTATACAGTATTGCTGGACCAGACACAATGGACGAGATCAAATCAACGGCTGAGATTATTGATTGGTTATCAATTGGACTTAACCACTTTCTTCCACCACAAGTAACTCCAAACCTATCCAAATTTGCACTCTCCGGCCACAGCAGAGGCGGCAAAACCGCCTTTGCAGTGGCCTTAAAGAAATTCGGTTACTTTTCGGATCTAAAGATCTCAACCTTGATTGGTATAGATCCTGTTGATGGAACAGCTAAAGGGAAACAAACCCCTCCTTCAGTTTTAACCTATGAACCAAACTCATTTGGCTTAGACAAAATGCCTGTACTTATGATCGGTTCGGGGCTGGGAGAGATCGCTCGGAACCCATTGTTTCCGCCGTGTGCACCTCCTGGAGTTAACCACCGAGAGTTTTTCCGGGAATGTCAAGGTCCAGCTTGGCATTTTGTTGCTAAAGATTATGGACATTTGGACATGCTTGATGATGATACAAAAGGGATTAGAGGGAAGAGTTCTTACTGTTTGTGTAAGAATGGTGAAAAGAGAAGACCAATGAGGAGATTTGTTGGTGGTCTTGTTGTGTCGTTTTTGTTGGCTTATTTGGAAGGAGATGATTGTGAATTGGTTAAGATCAAAGATGGATGTCACGAGGGTGTTCCTGTCGAAATTCAAGAATTTGAGGTTATGTAAGAAATAGTTTTCTTAGGGGCTGTTTTGCCTATTATCAACATCGTTGCTTTTGTTACTTAAGTAATCAGTTCATTTGCACAACCAGGAATCGAGTATCTCAGTCTGTATTATGTAGAAATTTGGCTATTGGGCCGGTCAGTTGTGCTCCAATAAAATTTGCCGTTGACAAAAAAAAAAAAATAAAAAAAAAAATAATCTGCTCATTACAATTCACAATACTAAACTTTCGAAAATGTTAAAAGAAGTCCACATAGTTTCTTTATATACAACTAACACCCAAAAGAAACTAAGCATTAATTGAACCCAATTCACCCATTACCATAGCTTACAAAACGAGAATATCATGTAATTTACATATTCTTCAACTATAAAGATCTTTACTTTTTTCAGAAATTAGACCCCACCCAAGAAAAAGAGAAAATACAAATTTGCACCCATTAGTTTCCAATTTGACATTATAACCCAAAGACTATACCTTACCTTAGTTCCAATTTTTATGTTTTCTATCAGAAGCAATTGAAAGAAGCATGGAAACACCTTGAGTCCAAAGATCATATTCCCTTTGGCTTTTACACTCTAACTCAATCACTCTTCTCTCTATTGTCTTCAATCCAAAATACCTCAAATTCTCTCCACCTTCAAGCAATTCTCGACCAGGCCACGCCGGTAAATCCTTCACCAATTCCACCACCACATCTACATTGACAATAAAGAGATTAGTATTCTAATTTCACTTTAATTACTCTTCTACATGAAAGTTTGGATCTGTCTTTAACTTTTCGATCTAATAGTCTCTTAAACTTAACAAAAAGTAATCCAAAGTTAGTACCTTTTTGACCTTATTGATCTATTATTGAGTTTGCATTATGAACTACGAAAGAGTAAGAAATAAGCAAAGCATCACTATTGAACTCACTCTTTTTCTTCTTTGTAATGGTCCCAGCAACATGTTTGCTCTTGGTCTTCAACATTACCTGCTCAATAAAGACAACATGCGCATTAAAGTAACAAAATAAAGACCGATCTAAACACATTTATGATTCGTAACCAAATTAGTTACGTAGCTTTTCTTACCTGTTTTGTTCTATTTATGTAAATCGAAACAACTTTCCAATGAAGATCGCCTGAAAAATACCAAACCGAAGTGAAATTTAAATGTAATATGAAATGAAATTGTAAGGAATAACGAATTTCGAAGAGATTAAAACAAACCTTTTCGAGTGCGTTTAAGCAATTCACAACCTTTAGCTAGCAATTCTCTACTGCAAATTCCGAGGAAATTATCTTCTGGAGCTAAATTACCTCCTCTGTAACCACGACCACCACCGGTTGCACCATCTTTTGGTGTTCCTTTATCCATCGGAATCACAGCTGCTATGTTCCATACCTCTTTCAATGCCCTAGCCTTCAATGTTGCTGCTCCTCTCAAAGCTAAACACATAACAAAATTGGTTAACTAAAAGTTAACACTTTATTAACCACTTCACAGTGGTCAAGAGGTTGATCATTTAATAGTTTTGTGGCTCTAGACCAAAGTTCAATCTTTCTAGAGATATGTTAATTATAGTGCCAATGGACCACAATGGTTGATGATAGAAAGTTTTCAAAATGCAGTCTTTTATAGGTTAATTTCGTATATTTTTCGGAAATTCGGATATTTTACGGATACTCGGCTATTTTCCAGGTATCCAGAACCGGATGGACCCGAATCGAATCCAAACCGAAATCTTTTCCATACCTATATGAGTATGAAAATCTTCCTGAAATATCTAAAAACCCATCGGTTCCTACCCGAACCTGAATTAACTATATGAGTATAAACATCTTCCACAAATTTGTATTGAAGTCAAATTTTTTTTTTTTCATTTGTCAACTAGTATACTGCCTTTTAAATCGCGCTCTTGTAAAATGAATACACCACTAGACCACCTATCCTCGGCGAAGTCAAAATATCTTAACATTACAATAGTGACATACCTGTAGCAGCAGCTGCAGTCAAGGTCATGATATCTCCGGCTGAACGAACGTTGACGGCGGAGCTCACAACAGAAGCCAAGTGTTCACGATCAGCTCCCATAATCTCTGCAGCTTCCACACATTGTGCTGCAACCAAAGTAGCTGCAGAAGCAACTGCAGAGTCAGTTTTAGCAACTTGCTCGTCATTTCCAGCACTTGACTGAGAGGCAGTGGCTGCAGCTATAGCAGCTACAGCAGCAGCCACACAAGCTACAGATACAGCTGCATGAAGCTGTGCGTTTTGTGCACGTGTTTCTTCTCTTTTCTTCTCTCTCCGGTCCTTTAGCCAACGACCCACAGTTTTAGATCCTCCGGCTGTGCCAGAAACAGCTGATGGACCACGTATGTGTCCATTAAATGATGGACTTACACGATAAAATTGCTGCACAAAATATTTAAAAATTAATTTAGTTTTAATCAATGTGCACAAAAATGAATAACACATCAGAAAATAAATATTACAAAATATTAAGTGATTTGATGACGCAAAATTTTTAAAATAAAATAATAAGAAAATGAATATTTAGTTTTAATATATAGTATTTTTAATAATAAAAGGCTGTGGAAAATAGACGATTGTAAATTTAGGCCAGCCTATATTTGGGTCCAAAACAATAAATGCTTAACAACTTTTATTTCTTTCTTAAATAAATACAAAAATTCGAATCCCTTTCATTAAAAATATACCATTAATACAAAAGAAAAAAAAATGAATAAGAGACAATATTTGCTCGAACTTCTGGTGATTGACAGAAAATTGTTGGGAGAAGTAAAAAGTCTGAGTTTTGTGTTCCTCTGTCTTTTTTGTTTTGTCAACGTGTTTTTATTAATTTACAATATAGACCCATACTTTTATTTTTCTAACAGATTTCACCAACTTAAATCTTAATTCTTACATAATAGTCCAACAACTGACCTTGAAGTCGTCAATGTCGGAGGGAGAAATTGGAGGACTGTCGGTGAAAGAGCTATATGAAAGTCTCCCTGAAGTCCTTGGCGATGAAATCTCCGGCTATCAAATTAAATTAAATAAACCTTAAATATAATTATAATTCGCAAGAAAATAATTTGTTTTTATAACATTTTCCAAAAACGGTGTCGTTTTTACTTACAGATTGTGCCATGATACGTTCCATAACTAACATAGACGTCTCAGAAGAAGCAAAAGAGAAAGTATTCCCCGAAACGACACCGTTTTCTTCATCTTCAGGCACCAAAGTAACATCAGAAGAAGCGTTTTGGATCTCAGAGAAACGCATTTGCGGTGGCTGAGAATTCGGAGGAGAAGCAACAACAGCTTTCGAAACTTCAGTTGCAGAAGCACTCCAAGTACGTGACAAAAACTCCATAGAATCTAACGGCGTTTCAGGCGGTTTAAACGCTGGATTTGTTCTCCAACGTTGTTCTTCATATTTTGTATCCATGTTTGAAGAGAGAGTGTGAGAGAATGGAGAAGTTATTGTGAAGCTTTCGTTGTATTTATAAAAGCAAATTCACAAAGAGATTTTTTTTATTTGATCAATGGTTTAATCATACGGTTGAGATTTGGTTTATTGTGTCAAAGTATGACACGTGGCTAGATCGCAATGGATGAAAGAGAAGAGGATTAAAAAGAATAAAATAAAAAGTAAATTAATTGAATAGTAATTAGTTTAAGCTTTAATGATGTGCTAATTAATTACCGTCTAAAGACTACAAAGAGTAAAGTAAAGAAAATTTAATTGAAAAAATGTATGTGGAAAGAGCTAATCTCAACTAATTTAATTTGATTTAATAGTTGGAAATTCACTTTTTTAATTTTGGGCATCCACAAATATTTCAGTAGAAATTAGTATAGAAAATCTTTTGGAAAATTTATTTATTTTCACTAATATTCTACTTAAGAATTGCATTTTTCCTAAGTGATACTTTTAAATATACAAAAAATCTGAAATTTTGAACTTAGATTATCGATATAATTACTGACAAAAAAATCTTTTATACAAATTTTTGATATAATATTAAATATAATTAATATAACAATATAAGAATGTTTATTTCAAAAAAAAAATTTCATTCATGAAAATAGTATTTAACGCGGTTTTGGTTTTTCTAACCAAAATTATATGATTTAAAATTTATATTTAAAATTTTTTTAAACTTATTACATGTAATAGGAAATATTTAAATTTTTGATAACGTTATTTGATTTTTTTTTTGTCAACCGCAAATTATATTGGGGCACAACTGGCCGACCCAATAGCCAAATTCTTATATAATGTAGGTGGGGGGACTCGATCTCTGATTGTGTAAATGAACTGCTTTATGTGAACTTACTGCCTGGCACTAGACTATGAGCCATTTGCCCATGTTATTTGATTATAATTATTGATATATCATAATATGAATTTAATTTCGAGAGTGTAACTTTCCTATAAAAAAAACGAATAAGTGTGGGAATTATATAGATAAGAAAAATGTTAGCAGTTCTTCTTTTTGTCTCCATCATTTTTTTTAGTTAATCTGTAGTCCAATAAATTGTAATTTTGTTTTGCAAAAAAAAAAGTAACAAGTAAAATTAAAAATTGAGAGGAGTGGAATAATGCGCACGTGGAGGCGTGAGTGAAGCACGTCATCATAAGGAAAAGCACAAATGTAAATGTATGTAAGGTTGTGTCCGTGACAAGTCAGTACACTCTTCTCCTTTCACCTTTTTGTCTCTTCTTTCTTTTTCTTTTCTTCATTTTAAAAATTCATATGCTCTATAAATGAGTTACTGGTGTAATCACTTTACAAATTCTCAAAGCATCAATAATCGAACTCTCTATCTGTAGTAGTAGAAGTAGGATTTAAAACTTAGTAGACTTATTAACAAAAAAAAAAACTTCATATTGTATAGGCTTCTCTGCATTTTTAATTAATTACTTTGATTTAGGTTATTTCCTCAAATTTCATACACTTATTTTTTTAACTGAAGTCGAAATTCAAACGAATCTCATAAAGATTAAATGTGGTTTAATTTAAACATCTAATAACAAAATAGTAATGATTATTAATTTTGTGATTGAGAAAAATTGATCTTTATTCTAAATCAACATATCGAATTCCTCTTCGAAACTAATAGACTATTACCACTTAGTCTGGATATTCTTGTTATATAAGATACACCCGAAATTTTTTTATCGTC
The DNA here is from genome assembly GCA_023374145.1 of Lepidium sativum. Taxonomy (NCBI): domain Eukaryota; kingdom Viridiplantae; phylum Streptophyta; class Magnoliopsida; order Brassicales; family Brassicaceae; genus Lepidium; species Lepidium sativum. The sequence continues at coordinate 13,221 of JAKUCM010008150.1, forward strand.
GATTACATTTACTTACTTTTTCTATTTTAATTTTTTTTGAAGAATCTTAAAATCTCTGTGCCTTGAAGAAAGATGAAATATTGTTTATAACAAAATGTTTCATAGTTTAACCAAGAAAATAAAATGAAATGGAAAGTTAATAAATGTGGACAAAATATGAGAATGTTTGCAGGCGAAGGTTACTAAACGCAACTAAAGCTCTTTATCCTTTTCGGCACGCCAGTTCACATTCGAGTTTCAACACTTAGCTCTTTATTTTTTTTATTTTTTTGTCAACTATTCTATTGGTTTTTAAATTCCGCTCCTACTATTTCAGATAGAAAATTCGATATTTGGTGTTTTAAAAATGTGTAAAGTGACTACACCACTGAAGCACCTGTCCTCGGCTATTTTCTATTTATTTAATTAACCGGAAATCAAAATTTCGATACATGTCAGTCTCTAAGAAACATCATGATCATCTCGAGAATTTTGAGTTATTTTTTTCAACTATAAGAGCTCAACTTTTGATCAAATGTGTGCCACTTTTATTATGTTCCTATGTTGTCATATGAATGAATTCATGTACCAAATCCCTAGGCGCAAAATTCACTTTGACTTGTCGGACTCTTTATATTGCATGTACCAATTTTTTTTTGGTTAGATAAAGTATTATTTATGATATCCTCAATACCATCAATTTTATTCCATTATTAAGAAAACTGATTAGTGACACATTGTTATAGGAATGTGACACATTGCATAGCTTTCAATAGGTCCATTCTTGGCAGAAGGACTTCAATTGGATTCGACCTAAAACTTCCCAAGAAAAAGAAAGTGTAATGATAATAAAAATAAAGATTGATTTAACATGAAAGCTATACATATAGATGGTCCTAATTTTGATCCTATCAGTAGCCTGGATTGGTTTTAGATCTTGTCAAATCCAAAAGCTAGTGATGTGGGGAAGTCTAAAAAGAAAGTCTATAAATGGGCACAAGACTTCTCTTTACATATAAGCAAATTTGCATTCTTCATTAAACAATTAGAGCATCTATAATGGTGATTCCATTAGGGATCTCTTACAAAAAAAAAAAATTGAAAAAAGAGAGTCAATCTGGATTCGCCACGTAGCGAATCCGAATTGGCTCCCATTTTTTAATTTTTTTCTTTTTTTTTACTTATAAGAGACCCCTAGTGGGATCACCATTACAGATGCTCTTATGGCCGTAAACATTATAAAATGTTTGAATAAAGAAAGCTTAATCAAATATCCACTTGAAGAAACAACTAATTGTTCCTCTCTATTGACTAAAAAGAATTACCAATGAGTAAAAGCAAATGGGAAATTGATTAAGAACAAGATCACTTTGAAATTAGAAATTGAAAAGAAATTGAATTTTGTTATTACTGAATCCGTGAGAGAAACATTATGATTACAACGGTATATATTGAGCTGATTGTCTCCGACTTAATCAACTTAATATAACCAACTTAACCAAACTCAACAACCAATAACCGGTTTGGTTCTAATTACAATGATTGACTGAAACCGAAATTGTACAAAAAAACTATTCTGCAATCTTCTGCAAACCTGCAATTTTCTTGTGTAAACGATGAAATTGTGCTCCTTATCACAGTTATCCTCAATAAACCGATGCATCATATTGATCGATACAACTAGAATCCAAGACTTCAAGATTTGCCACTTGGGATTCCTCGTAAGATTTCTCTTTACTGGCTTTCACTGCATGTTTCTTCTACTTCTTCTCCAGTTCCACAAGATGCTTTTCATGTTCTTAAGCTTCCTTCTTGAATATTCGATTATTGACTTTTTTTTCTTATTGCTTCATTTGATCATTGACTTTATTCGACGTTACCTAATCACATGCACAAGAAAACAAATAATGTTCATTCGTAATCTCCTTGAAAGGTTTTTGATGAATATTGTAACTTAGTTACTACAACATCCAATATGGACAATAATTTTTGTGTGTGTGAATTTATATGACTGATCTGAAGTGATAGGTCATGGTTTCATTATTCATTATGTTAGTTGAAAAACAGACTTACATAAAAAGAATTTTAAGTATAACAAACAATTCTTTATTACCTTGTATAAAACCAATACAAGAAAAAAAAAATATAAAAGATAAAAAGTAAATAAAGAGAAACGCCACATCATCCTAGTAATAGAAAATGCCGACACAGCCATCAAAAACATCACTGTTGGGTCTTTAGGAGAGGGCTCTCTTTGTATCTGTTTTGTGTGTTTTTACAAATTAATGAAGTAATAAAAAATGATGGTATCAGCCCTAACTTGAGGCTTAAGCAAACGAAATGCATCTTCTGTGATTCACTCGAGCTCTCATTTTCTGTCGTTTACTCTCTTCTCTCCAAACGTTTCCAATGTCTTGAGCTATGTTAACTGCGTCCATTGATGCTCCAGCTAATCCTTTCCTTGTGAATCCAGCCGCGTAAAGTCCCGATTTCCCTTTCCATGCGTTTGGAAATGGCGATTTTGGGAATCCATTCTTCGAGAACATACCATTCTCTTGGAGCCATGAAGGAACATTGCTTCGGTAACCAGTGGCTAGAACCACTGCATCAAGATCTAACCTCTGACCGTTGACTAACTCCACCTGGTTACGACTGAACCGTTTGATTCCAGGCACGATTTCAACATCGCCTGATTTGATTTTCTCCATTGCTCCGATGTCAAGAACTGGAGTTTTCCCTGTCACAACCTTGAGCTCCATTGGACCCATATTGGGCTTCTTTAGGCCATACTTTGTTAGATTTCCCAAAATGAACCAAGCGAGAATAAGTAGAATTTTGTCTACTAGCCATAGAGGAAACCATTTCATCAACATCATTGAGATTTGAAAAGTTGATTTGCCTAGAATCTCCCTTGGTAATACATGAACTGAACTACGAACAACCATGGAGGGATTAGCATTGTGATTTGCGAGATCAAGTGAAACTTCCATGCCTGAGTTTCCACATCCAACGACAAGAACACTCTTTCCTCTGTATTTCTCGCCGGATTTGTACTCACATGAGTGGAGTACTTCACCGTCAAACTCTGTCGTGAGACCATCGAACTCAGGGATAACTTTCTCTGCGTTTTCTCCTGTTGCCACCACAAGCCACCTACAGATATACTCCATCTCTGATCCCGAGGAAGATGAAGAAGAAGTTGTCTTGATGCGCCAGAGACCACTGGTCTGGTCGTATCGAGCGGATTGAACACACTCGTTGAATTGAGGAGAAATATCGAATTTGTTTGCGTAGGACTCAAGGTAGTCGATGAACTGTCGTTTTGTTGGATATTCAGGGTAGTTTTCTGGAAAGGGCAATTTAGGTAGTTGACAAACTTTTTTGGGTAAATGAAGTTTGAGTCTGTCGTAAGTTCGTTTTTGCCACAATGAAGCTATACACTCTGCTCTCTCCAATACCATAAAGGGAACGCCTTGCTCTCGGAGGCAAGCCGCGGTGGCTAGCCCCGATGGCCCGACTCCAATGATAACCGGACCATTAACCCAAATGCACCGTCTTCTGTTTGAGGACTCTTCACTACCCATGAGCCTAAACATGTTCTCCATCTTTAAGGGTGAGTTTGATAGAATCGAGATTCAAATAACGATGATTTAGATTGAATAGAAAGATTTGAAATGAGGTTTTTTGTTTGTTTGTTGTTTGATTGAGAGATGAGATGTGTTTAGAATGTGTTTGGAGGAAGAAGAAGTGAGGATGAGTTTATATAATGGAGGAACTATGAGGAAGATGCATGTGCTTGTGTGATTTGCGCGTTATAAGGTTTTTTTTAGTCACTTTAATAAATACAAAAGTTCTTCAATAAGTGTGATTACTACTTTTATTTATTGCCTTCCCATTTTATCATATGCTTTAGCATAAAATGCGATATTTTTTATAATACATTTAAGAATCATTCGATTCTCATCTTCTAAACTTTCTGATGGGACTTTGATTAGACTATATCTCATATAAATCCATAATCATATGGCTCGATTTATTAGTATTTATTGGTTGGTGATAATTAGAATAATAATTGCTTTCATTTTTTTAAATATATATTGAGATTGTACTTAGTCATTAAATAGATTCGAGTATTATAAAAATAGAGTTTAGAATCTTACTATGTGAAAGGGTAATCAAGTAGGCACATTGGACCAATATAATGATAATGATATAAATCATCCAAATCGTTGTGTGATCATATGATCCAATTATTATCATATGCATCATTCAAGATTCACCTATCACCTTGTACTTTTTGATGGCTTTAGACAATAATCAAAGTAAAATGTGTAAGACTACTATTATCTATAGATTATATAGTTATATATAATTCACAACAAGAAAAAAAAATTCGACAGAGTGTTTATCTCCATAGTTGCAAAGTCAAAGTGTTAATCTTCGTTTGTCTTTGTTTACAGACAAAACAAATGGATCTCGTTATTACAGACAAAACTGAAAAAACCACTTTTTCATTAGTTAATTTTATTTTGGATAAATCTCAGTTAGGTAAATAACTAACTAAGAGCTAGTGCAATGGTGAGACCCATTAGGATCTCTAACCATTTTTTAATATTATTATTTTTTTTTATTCTAAACAAAGCAGCCAATCCAGGTTCACCACGTGGCGAACCCGATTCTTAAAAGAGAATTTTTAAGAGCCAGGTTCGCCAGGCAAATCCGGATTGACTAATCTATTTTTTTTTTTTTTTTTTTTTTTAAAAATAATAGTTAACAACCTTTAACGCTTCTCTAACTAGTTTATGTGTTCAGTTTGATAAATTAAGGACGTGGCAGTAACAATAAACCGCCACGTGGATTATATTGTGGCCCACTTCGTATACCAACTACCTAACAAATAAATTATGTCATATCAATTTGCAATATATACACATTAATATTTCATAATACAATTTTCATTTTTGGGGGTCAATTTGTTGTTACTTACTTTGATATTATATTTGGGATTTTTTTGTCCTTTATGATGTTATTCGCTTTATATTACTTTCTATGAATGTTCCATTTTTATGTATTTATTTAACAAAAAGATTGGGCTCTAATTGAATAAGTTTGTTGGAATTTTGATTCCACTAATTTTCTATTTTATTGGACATAGTGGATGTACGAAGGACGAGTTGAAATTGTAAATATATATTTTTAAAAGTGCATAAGTATTTGTGATATTTTTATTGTTAAAAGATAATAATCTATAGTATATGTGGACCAACTAATACTTTTAGAACTTAATTTTTAATCTATAAATACAGTCTTTAAAAGCATCTAGAGAATGAAAAATTAAAAAAATTTAAGAAGTAGAGAAATTCGTGCTTAACAAAAAAATAAACAACAAGAGAAAATTGTGTCTAGAAGAGTTTCCAGGCTTGCGTCTAGATTTTTTTCTTGTTCACTTTATGTAATCTCTAGAATTTTGAATTATAAAATAGACGTTCTTGCTAAGACAAGCCGCATGTTTGGTTTATAATCGGAGTTTCTCTTCTTGAATTTTTATTGTTATTTGTCGTTGGCAAAAAAAATGTGGAACTATTTGCAAAAGAAAAAGAAGAAGTTATGTATCAAACTAAAAACCTAATATTCACTCTTATCAAAATATTTGACGTTCAAGGGTTCCATACACATATGAATAGAATTGACCTTTGCTAGTAATCAATATTACTTATTTATTTGATTATTTAGGTTTCATCACTTTTAATAACACAAAATAAAATATTTTATAATATTGATCTCTATAAATTAATGTAAACATCAATTATTTGGTAAAAAAATTGACCTTTAGATATTAAATATTTTGATATAGATGGAATATTATTTTCTTTTCTTCACTATATAATTTCTGGTAACCTAAAGTTTATGGCAACCCAGATTAATTTTAGTATTGAACATTTTTAAGAGAAATATCGATTTTTTTTTTGTCAATGGCAGATTATATTGAGTCACAATTAACCGGTTTAATAGTCAAATTCCTACATAATGTAAGCCAGAGGACTCGATCCCGAATTATACAAATGTACTGTCTTAAGTGGACTTACCGCTTGCCACTAGACTAGATGTCATTTGCAGAGAAAGATCAATTTAGACAATTGGATTGGCTAGCATAGAAATTACTGTTAAATATATTTATATATTAGTTGATTAATTTTGAGTAGCATTAGCTAGATTATATTGGATTACATTAACCGGCCTCGGTTAGACTTGTTAATCATCTATTGGTTTACGAATACTTAAGCTGACTCTTATATATAAAATTATAAAATGGATTCGAATAGTACATTAAATATATTTTGTATAATTATTAATCATAAGTTTTAGTAAGGTTCAATGATCATCTCACAAGAAAGCTTCTTTTGTAGTTGCAGATATTAAAAAAACTAAAATGCATTTGAAATGATCACATTCTTACATATATATTATCCTTTATTTTAGGTGTAATAATTGAGAATTTTATAGTACATGTTATCAAAAATATTTTGGCTCACATGGCTCCTTCCGGAAAGCTGAAAATTTAATCATATCAATAAAATATTAAAAGAAAATCTTAAAAAGATCCTTATAATTCCGCAGAATTTCGCAATTATGTTTATCCTAAGAAAATAAAAATCCTCCTTAATTGCTGAATTTTAGTAGTTGAAAGAATCCAAAGGTTTTGACCAAATTTTGTGTCAACGGCCTCATTAATGACTTATTTGACTAGGTGTGTCCGTAGAATGTGGTAATGTGCATATATATAAACAAAATATGATAACTTATTATTTTATGAAAATATGTTTTTCTTACTATAGTTTGATTACCAACAAAAGCAATCTTTGTAAATTCTTGTCGGTATCTTATATTTGTTAACAAAAATATATAAATTGAGTAGAAACATTAAAACGGATAAATCCTTATAGATGTCCCAAACGATGTTAGAAGTTTAAACATATTTTCTTTTTGGAAAATCCAAATAGTTTATGAAAATATCAAAGAGATTAACGAAGTAGGATTATTTTTTGACTAAACAATAACTTAATATGAAAGGTAAAGAGAATATTATTAACAAAATGATAATGATTTATAACAAAGAAAGTAAGTATTTATCGTACTATAAAAAGCTTAAGATATCATGAGTGTGAATTATATATAATCATTGTATAAGTATATACTGTTTTCTCAAAGAAATTATATATATATATATCTCTCTCTC
>JAKUCM010008151.1:0-12203 GCA_023374145.1 Lepidium sativum
ATGAGTCATATCCCAGACATTCTAAAAGCATCTCCAATAATAAAGTTTATTTAGAAGGGATTCGATCCTCAAAATAAGGATTTGTGGTAGTTAATTCAAACAATAGTAATAATGAATGACCAAAATCCATTTTCAAGATTTTCTTATATGATAATATCAAAAAAGTAAGATATATCGGATACGATTTTAATCCAACCGTTGATGATAGATGTAATCTAATGAGTGGGTAAGATTACCATTTCAATATTTCCTTATCCTTTTAGATAGTAACATTTTTATCTAAAAAAATAAGAATAGCCATATTATCTAGAATATCATCGTTTTCCTCTTTTATTTTTTATTCCTTTTGATACAGATCTTGAAATGAAATAGATATGTTTTCATGAATTGATCCAAGTTTTAACTTTAATTTAATTTGTAAAACAAATATATAAAAGAGAGATCTTTATTTCTTGAAGTATCATCGTTTTCGTAATCCATTTTCTCCATTTTTAATGTTTTCGAGAAAATCAAATTTTTAATCAGATGTATGAACTGAGAGTGAAAATTTAATCCTAGGGTGATAATGTCTTGATACTCAACATAGAGTAGAAAAATTATTTCACTCAAGCAGAAACAATAATTTTTCGGCTGTGCAAATTTAATTTCAGATCTTATGGTTGCATTTCTTTATCTCTTCCAACATGGAGAAGAAGTGCTAAGAGGAGTTCAAGGATAAGAGGTGTTCAAGTAAGTTTTATGGATCTGATTTTTTTTATGCATATTTGGTTTGGTTTAAGAATCATTTAAAAATCTTCAAATAAATCTTTAAAACTATTAGTAATTTGTAATATAACTATCAATTTTTATACCGCTACTTCGTTTCTCTGTTTCAAAAAATACAGTGTATATTTTTTATATTATAATTATAGATTTAAATATGTTTTGACCACCTTTGATGCTTACACAGTCCATAAGATCAATTTTTTGTCGATTCCATTGCAGAATTTCACATGGATTTAAGCAATCAACCGGACGTCGTTCTGCTTCTAATCTTCTCTTTATTGTCCTTCAAGGAAAATATCAAGACAAGTAAGGTGTCAAAGTGTTGAATGAAGTTATTTTATGAAGCCAAGACATTGCTTTTCAGGAATCGAAGTATGTGCACATCTTCAATGCTCACTCGAAGACCGATTCATTTGTGAGGTATATTTTTCAGTGGGTCCATAAGCCTACTAGTCTGGTCTTCAAAAGTTGCGAAATTGAATTATCTGTTCCAAACACTACAAGGAAAACATTGAAGTCCTAATCAAGTGTTATCCCTCGAGGTTCAAAACCCTAAGATTGTTAAGAAAGCTCTCGATTGGTTGGTTCACTTCCGAAGAAATTAATTCTTTGCTATCAAATGTCATTTGCTTGGTGCATGATGACTTGATCTTAGACGGGAAGTTCGGAGAATTGAGCTTAAAATTGAGAGAATTGGTCATCAAGAAGTGTGGGATCTTAAGAATGCGTTGTTTTATTTAGACATCTTAAAATACTCAGGAAATGTTGTTTCCTACAAAAAGTAACTAAAAATATATATTGTTTGCAAAATAAATTAATGTATATAAAGATATACAATGTTATAAGTAATATGTTGAATTTAATATTTGTACCTTATTATAATTAAGAGTACTCAAATACAATTTTTTAACTTTTTTAACTGGCCGTTAACAAAATAAAACCAATTTAATTAAACACAACCCATAATAACCCAATACAAAACAAAATATATTCTCTTTGGTTAATGTCGTAAAGTATGATACAACTCAAGATATTTTCCTTTTCAGGTTTTTAACTCATTATTCAACATGTTTGTACAAATCGACCAACCTTCTTTGATCCAGGTTTGGATCGATTGATCTTCGTCCTTGCACAAAAAATCATATTTTCATTCTTTTTTTGTATAAACGTAAAAATAAAGATTTCTGGTCAACAATTTTTTTATCTTTTTGTTTTTGGATGCACTATGAGGAGAAGATCTCATCCTCTACAACTCTAGATTTGTTTTCGGAACCTTTATTAATACTAATTTGAATTATTTACCTCTTTTTTGACCTTACTGAATAATTTTCCCAACCAAATGAATCAATAAATCAATCAGAGATTTATCAAGAATTAAATGGAAAATACTGTAATTTATTTTCTTAATTTTTTGTATAAAAAAATGAAGTCATATCCTAGTCATTCTAAAAGCATCTCCTATAATAAAGTTTATTTAGAAGGGATTCGATTCTCAAAATAAGGATTTGAGGTAGTTAATTCAAACAATAGTAATAATGAATGACCAAAATCCATTTTCAAGATTTTCTTATATGATAATATCAATAAAGTAAGATATATCGGATACGATTTTAATCCAACCGTTGATGATAGATGTAATATAATGAGTGGGTAAGATTATCATTTCAATATTTCCTTATCCTTTTAGATAGTAACATTTTTATCTATAAAAATAAGAATAGCCATATTATCTAGAATATCATCATTTTCCTCTTTTCTTTTTTATTCCTTTTGATACAGATCTTGAAATGAAATAGATATGTTTTCATGAATTGATCGAAGTTTTAACTTTAATTTAATTTGTAAAACAAATATATATAAGAGAGATCTTTATTTCTTAAGTATCATCGTTTTCGTAATCCATTTTCTCCATTTTTAATGTTTTCAAGAAAATCAAATTTTTAATCAGATGTATGAACTGAGAGTGAAAATTTAATCCTAGGGTGATAATGTCTTGATACTCAACATAGAGTAGAAAAATTATTTCACTCAAGCAGAAACAATAATTTTTCGGCTGTGCGAATTTAATTTCGGATCGTATGGTTGCAATTCTTTATCTCTTCCAACATGGAGAAGAAGTGCTAAGAGGAGTTCAAGGATAAGAGGTGTTCAAGTAAGTTTTATGGATCTGATTTTTTTTATGCATATTTGGTTTGGTTTAAGAATCATTTAAAAATCTTCAAATAAATCTTTAAAACTATTAGTAATTTGTAATATAACTATCAGTATTTATACCGCTACTTCATTTCTCTGTTTCAAAAAATACAGTGTATATTTTTTATATTATAATTATAGATTTAAATATGTTTTGACCACCTTTGATGCTTACACAGTTTATAAGATCAATTTTTTGTCGATTCCATTGCAGAATTTCACATGGATTTAAGCAATCAACCGGACGTCGTTCTGCTTCTAATCTTCTCTTTATTGTCCTTCAAGGACAATACCAAGACAAGTAAGGTGTCAAAGTGTTGGATGAAGTTATGTTATGAAGCCAAGACATTGCTTTTAAGGAATCGAAGTATGTGGACATCTTCAACGCTCTTTCGAAGACCGATTCATTCGTGAGGTATATTTTTCAGTGGGTCCATAAGCCTAATAGTCTGGTCTCAAAAGTTGCGAAATTGAATTATCTGTTCCAAACACTACAAGGAAAACATTGAATTCCTAATCAAGTATTATCCCTCGAGGTTCAAAACCCTAAGATTGTTAAGAAAGCTCTCGATTGGTTGGTTCACTTCCGAAGAAATTAATTCTTTGCTATCAAATGTCATTTGCTTGGTGCATGATGACTTGATCTTAGACGGGAAGTTCGGAGAATTGAGCTTAAAATTGAGAGAATTGGTCATCAAGAAGTGTGGGATCTTAAGAATGCGTTGTTTTATTTAGACATCTTAAAATACTCAGGAAATATTGTTTCCTACAAAAATTAACTAAAAATATATATTGTTTGCAAAATAAATTAATGTATATAAAGATATACAATGTTATAAGTAATATGTTGAATTTAATATTTGTACCTTATTAGAATTAAGAGTACTCAAATGCAATTTTTTAACTTTTTTAACTGGGCCATTAACAAAATAAAATCAATTTAATTAAACACAACCCATAATAACCTAATACAAAACAAAATATATTCTCTTTGGTTAATGTCGTAAAGTAGGATACAACTCAAGATATTTTCTTTTTCATGTTTTTAACTCATTAATCAACATGTTTGTACAAATCGACCAACCTTATTTGATCCAAGTTTGGATCGATTGATCCTCGTCCTTGCACAAAAAATCATATTTTCATTTTTTTTGTATAAACGTAAAAATAAAGATTTCTGGTCAACAATTTTTTATCTTTTTGTTTTTGGATGCATTATGAGGAGAAGATCTCATCCTCTACAACTCTCGATTTATTTTCGGAACCTTTATAAATACTAATTTGAATTATTTACCTCTTGTTTGACCTTACTGAATAATTTTCCCAACCAAATGAATCAATAAATCAATGAGAGATTTATCAAGAATTAAATGGAAAATACTGTAATTTCTTTTCTTTATTTTTTATATAAAAAGTATGAGTCATATCCCAGACATTCTAAAAGCATCTCCAATAATAAAGTTTATTTAGAAGGGATTCGATCCTCAAAATAAGGATTTGTGGTAGTTAATTCAAACAATAGTAATAATGAATGACCAAAATCCATTTTCAAGATTTTCTTATATGATAATATCAAAAAAGTAAGATATATCGGATACGATTTTAATCCAACCGTTGATGATAGATGTAATCTAATGAGTGGGTAAGATTACCATTTCAATATTTCCTTATCCTTTTAGATAGTAACATTTTTATCTAAAAAAATAAGAATAGCCATATTATCTAGAATATCATCGTTTTCCTCTTTTATTTTTTATTCCTTTTGATACAGATCTTGAAATGAAATAGATATGTTTTCATGAATTGATCCAAGTTTTAACTTTAATTTAATTTGTAAAACAAATATATAAAAGAGAGATCTTTATTTCTTGAAGTATCATCGTTTTCGTAATCCATTTTCTCCATTTTTAATGTTTTCGAGAAAATCAAATTTTTAATCAGATGTATGAACTGAGAGTGAAAATTTAATCCTAGGGTGATAATGTCTTGATACTCAACATAGAGTAGAAAAATTATTTCACTCAAGCAGAAACAATAATTTTTCGGCTGTGCAAATTTAATTTCAGATCTTATGGTTGCATTTCTTTATCTCTTCCAACATGGAGAAGAAGTGCTAAGAGGAGTTCAAGGATAAGAGGTGTTCAAGTAAGTTTTATGGATCTGATTTTTTTTATGCATATTTGGTTTGGTTTAAGAATCATTTAAAAATCTTCAAATAAATCTTTAAAACTATTAGTAATTTGTAATATAACTATCAATTTTTATACCGCTACTTCGTTTCTCTGTTTCAAAAAATACAGTGTATATTTTTTATATTATAATTATAGATTTAAATATGTTTTGACCACCTTTGATGCTTACACAGTCCATAAGATCAATTTTTTGTCGATTCCATTGCAGAATTTCACATGGATTTAAGCAATCAACCGGACGTCGTTCTGCTTCTAATCTTCTCTTTATTGTCCTTCAAGGAAAATATCAAGACAAGTAAGGTGTCAAAGTGTTGAATGAAGTTATTTTATGAAGCCAAGACATTGCTTTTCAGGAATCGAAGTATGTGCACATCTTCAATGCTCACTCGAAGACCGATTCATTTGTGAGGTATATTTTTCAGTGGGTCCATAAGCCTACTAGTCTGGTCTTCAAAAGTTGCGAAATTGAATTATCTGTTCCAAACACTACAAGGAAAACATTGAAGTCCTAATCAAGTGTTATCCCTCGAGGTTCAAAACCCTAAGATTGTTAAGAAAGCTCTCGATTGGTTGGTTCACTTCCGAAGAAATTAATTCTTTGCTATCAAATGTCGGTTTCTTGGTGCATAATGACTTGATCTTAGACGGGAATTTCGAAGAATTGAGCTTAAAATTGAGAGAATTGGTCATCAAGAAGTGTGGGATCTGAAGAATGCGTTGTTTTATTTAGACATCTTAAAATACTCAGGAAATGTTGTTTCCTACAAAAATTAACTAAAAATATATATTGTTTGCAAAATAAATTAATGTATATAAAGATATACAATGTTATAAGTAATATGTTGAATTTAATATTTGTACCTTATTAGAATTAAGAGTACTCAAATGCAATTTTTTAACTTTTTTAACTGGGCCATTAACAAAATAAAATCAATTTAATTAAACACAACCCATAATAACCTAATACAAAACAAAATATATTCTCTTTGGTTAATGTCGTAAAGTAGGATACAACTCAAGATATTTTCTTTTTCATGTTTTTAACTCATTAATCAACATGTTTGTACAAATCGACCAACCTTATTTGATCCAGGTTTGGATCGATTGATCCTCTTCCTTGCACAAAAAATCATATTTTCATTTTTTTTGTATAAACGTAAAAATAAAGATTTCTGGTCAACAATTTTTTATCTTTTTGTTTTTGGATGCACTATGAGGAGAAGATCTCATCCTCTACAACTCTCGATTTGTTTTCGGAACCTTTATTAATACTAATTTGAATTATTTACCTCTTGTTTGACCTTACTGAATAATTTTCCCAACCAAATGAATCAATAAATCAATGAGAGATTTATCAAGAATTAAATGGAAAATACTGTAATTTCTTTTCTTTATTTTTTATATAAAAAGTATGAGTCATATCCCAGACATTCTAAAAGCATCTCCAATAATAAAGTTTATTTAGAAGGGATTCGATCCTCAAAATAAGGATTTGAGGTAGTTAATTCAAACAATAGTAATAATGAATGACCAAAATCCATTTTCAAGATTTTCTTATATGATAATATCAAAAAAGTAAGATATATCGGATACGATTTTAATCCAACCGTTGATGATAGATGTAATCTAATGAGTGGGTAAGATTACCATTTCAATATTTCCTTATCCTTTTAGATAGTAACATTTTTATCTAAAAAAATAAGAATAGCCATATTATCTAGAATATCATCGTTTTCCTCTTTTATTTTTTATTCCTTTTGATACAGATCTTGAAATAAAATAGATATGTTTTCATGAATTGATCCAAGTTTTAACTTTAATTTAATTTGTAAAACAAATATATAAAAGAGAGATCTTTATTTCTTGAAGTATCATCGTTTTCGTAATCCATTTTCTCCATTTTTAATGTTTTCAAGAAAATCAAATTTTTAATCAGATGTATGAACTGAGAGTGAAAATTTAATCCTAGGGTGATAATGTCTTGATACTCAACATAGAGTAGAAAAATTATTTCACTCAAGCAGAAACAATAATTTTTCGGCTGTGCGAATTTAATTTCGGATCGTATGGTTGCAATTCTTTATCTCTTCCAACATGGAGAAGAAGTGCTAAGAGGAGTTCAAGGATAAGAGGTGTTCAAGTAAGTTTTATGGATCTGATTTTTTTTATGCATATTTGGTTTGGTTTAAGAATCATTTAAAAATCTTCAAATAAATCTTTAAAACTATTAGTAATTTGTAATATAACTATCAGTATTTATACCGCTACTTCATTTCTCTGTTTCAAAAAATACAGTGTATATTTTTTATATTATAATTATAGATTTAAATATGTTTTGACCACCTTTGATGCTTACACAGTCCATAAGATCAATTTTTTGTCGATTCCATTGCAGAATTTCACATGGATTTAAGCAATCAACCGGACGTCGTTCTGCTTCTAATCTTCTCTTTATTGTCCTTCAAGGACAATACCAAGACAAGTAAGGTGTCAAAGTGTTGGATGAAGTTATGTTATGAAGCCAAGACATTGCTTTTAAGGAATCGAAGTATGTGGACATCTTCAACGCTCTTTCGAAGACCGATTCATTCGTGAGGTATATTTTTCAGTGGGTCCATAAGCCTACTAGTCTGGTCTCAAAAGTTGCGAAATTGAATTATCTGTTCCAAACACTACAAGGAAAACATTGAATTCCTAATCAAGTATTATCCCTCGAGGTTCAAAACCCTAAGATTGTTAAGAAAGCTCTCGATTGGTTGGTTCACTTCCGAAGAAATTAATTCTTTGCTATCAAATGTCATTTGCTTGGTGCATGATGACTTGATCTTAGACGGGAAGTTCGGAGAATTGAGCTTAAAATTGAGAGAATTGGTCATCAAGAAGTGTGGGATCTTAAGAATGCGTTGTTTTATTTAGACATCTTAAAATACTCAGGAAATGTTGTTTCCTACAAAAATTAACTAAAAATATATATTGTTTGCAAAATAAATTAATGTATATAAAGATATACAATGTTATAAGTAATATGTTGAATTTAATATTTGTACCTTATTAGAATTAAGAGTACTCAAATGCAATTTTTTAACTTTTTTAACTGGGCCATTAACAAAATAAAATCAATTTAATTAAACACAACCCATAATAACCTAATACAAAACAAAATATATTCTCTTTGGTTAATGTCGTAAAGTAGGATACAACTAAAGATATTTTCTTTTTCATGTTTTTAACTCATTAATCAACATTTTTGTACAAATCGACCAACCTTATTTGATCCAGGTTTGGATCGATTGATCCTCGTCCTTGCACAAAAAATCATATTTTCATTTTTTTTTGTATAAACGTAAAAATAAAGATTTCTGGTCAACAATTTTTTATCTTTTTGTTTTTGGATGCATTATGAGGAGAAGATCTCATCCTCTACAACTCTCGATTTGTTTTCGGAACCTTTATAAATACTAATTTGAATTATTTACCTCTTGTTTGACCTTACTGAATAATTTTCCCAACCAAATGAATCAATAAATCAATGAGAGATTTATCAAGAATTAAATGGAAAATACTGTAATTTCTTTTCTTTATTTTTTATATAAAAAGTATGAGTCATATCCCAGACATTCTAAAAGCATCTCCAATAATAAAGTTTATTTAGAAGGGATTCGATCCTCAAAATAAGGATTTGAGGTAGTTAATTCAAACAATAGTAATAATGAATGACCAAAATCCATTTTCAAGATTTTCTTATATGATAATATCAAAAAAGTAAGATATATCGGATACGATTTTAATCCAACCGTTGATGATAGATGTAATCTAATGAGTGGGTAAGATTACCATTTCAATATTTCCTTATCCTTTTAGATAGTAACATTTTTATCTAAAAAAATAAGAATAGCCATATTATCTAGAATATCATCGTTTTCCTCTTTTATTTTTTATTCCTTTTGATACAGATCTTGAAATGAAATAGATATGTTTTCATGAATTGATCCAAGTTTTAACTTTAATTTAATTTGTAAAACAAATATATAAAAGAGAGATCTTTATTTCTTGAAGTATCATCGTTTTCGTAATCCATTTTCTCCATTTTTAATGTTTTCGAGAAAATCAAATTTTTAATCAGATGTATGAACTGAGAGTGAAAATTTAATCCTAGGGTGATAATGTCTTGATACTCAACATAGAGTAGAAAAATTATTTCACTCAAGCAGAAACAATAATTTTTCGGCTGTGCAAATTTAATTTCAGATCTTATGGTTGCATTTCTTTATCTCTTCCAACATGGAGAAGAAGTGCTAAGAGGAGTTCAAGGATAAGAGGTGTTCAAGTAAGTTTTATGGATCTGATTTTTTTTATGCATATTTGGTTTGGTTTAAGAATCATTTAAAAATCTTCAAATAAATCTTTAAAACTATTAGTAATTTGTAATATAACTATCAATTTTTATACCGCTACTTCGTTTCTCTGTTTCAAAAAATACAGTGTATATTTTTTATATTATAATTATAGATTTAAATATGTTTTGACCACCTTTGATGCTTACACAGTCCATAAGATCAATTTTTTGTCGATTCCATTGCAGAATTTCACATGGATTTAAGCAATCAACCGGACGTCGTTCTGCTTCTAATCTTCTCTTTATTGTCCTTCAAGGAAAATATCAAGACAAGTAAGGTGTCAAAGTGTTGAATGAAGTTATGTTATGAAGCCAAGACATTGCTTTTCAGGAATCGAAGTATGTGCACATCTTCAATGCTCACTCGAAGACCGATTCATTTGTGAGGTATATTTTTCAGTGGGTCCATAAGCCTACTAGTCTGGTCTTCAAAAATGTGAAATTGAATTATCTGTTCCAAACACTACAAGGAAAACATTGAATTCCTAATCAAGTATTATCCCTCGAGGTTCAAAACCCTAAGATTGTTAAGAAAGCTCTCGATTGGTTGGTTCACTTCCGAAGAAATTAATTCTTTGCTATCAAATTTCGGTTTCTTGGTGCATAATGACTTGATCTTAGACGGGAATTTCGGAGAATTGAGCTTAAAATTGAGAGAATTGGTCATCAAGAAGTGTGGGATCTTAAGAATGCGTTGTTTTATTTAGACATCTTAAAATACTCAGGAAATGTTGTTTCCTACAAAAATTAACTAAAAATATATATTGTTTGCAAAATAAATTAATGTATATAAAGATATACAATGTTATAAGTAATATGTTGAATTTAATATTTGTACCTTATTAGAATTAAGAGTACTCAAATGCAATTTTTTAACTTTTTTAACTGGGCCATTAACAAAATAAAATCAATTTAATTAAACACAACCCATAATAACCTAATACAAAACAAAATATATTCTCTTTGGTTAATGTCGTAAAGTAGGATACAACTCAAGATATTTTCTTTTTCATGTTTTTAACTCATTAATCAACATGTTTGTACAAATCGACCAACCTTATTTGATCCAGGTTTGGATCGATTGATCCTCGTCCTTGCACAAAAAATCATATTTTCATTTTTTTTGTATAAACGTAAAAATAAAGATTTCTGGTCAACAATTTTTTATCTTTTTGTTTTTGGATGCACTATGAGGAGAAGATCTCATCCTCTACAACTCTCGATTTGTTTTCGGAACCTTTATAAATACTAATTTGAATTATTTACCTCTTGTTTGACCTTACTGAATAATTTTCCCAACCAAATGAATCAATAAATCAATGAGAGATTTATCAAGAATTAAATGGAAAATACTGTAATTTCTTTTCTTTATTTTTTATATAAAAAGTATGAGTCATATCCCAGACATTCTAAAAGCATCTCCAATAATAAAGTTTATTTAGAAGGGATTCGATCCTCAAAATAAGGATTTGAGGTAGTTAATTCAAACAATAGTAATAATGAATGACCAAAATCCATTTTCAAGATTTTCTTATATGATAATATCAAAAAAGTAAGATATATCGGATACGATTTTAATCCAACCGTTGATGATAGATGTAATCTAATGAGTGGGTAAGATTACCATTTCAATATTTCCTTATCCTTTTAGATAGTAACATTTTTATCTAAAAAAATAAGAATAGCCATATTATCTAGAATATCATCGTTTTCCTCTTTTATTTTTTATTCCTTTTGATACAGATCTTGAAATGAAATAGATATGTTTTCATGAATTGATCCAAGTTTTAACTTTAATTTAATTTGTAAAACAAATATATAAAAGAGAGATCTTTATTTCTTGAAGTATCATCGTTTTCGTAATCCATTTTCTCCATTTTTAATGTTTTCGAGAAAATCAAATTTTTAATCAGATGTATGAACTGAGAGTGAAAATTTAATCCTAGGGTGATAATGTCTTGATACTCAACATAGAGTAGAAAAATTATTTCACTCAAGCAGAAACAATAATTTTTCGGCTGTGCAAATTTAATTTCAGATCTTATGGTTGCATTTCTTTATCTCTTCCAACATGGAGAAGAAGTGCTAAGAGGAGTTCAAGGATAAGAGGTGTTCAAGTAAGTTTTATGGATCTGATTTTTTTTATGCATATTTGGTTTGGTTTAAGAATCATTTAAAAATCTTCAAATAAATCTTTAAAACTATTAGTAATTTGTAATATAACTATCAATTTTTATACCGCTACTTCGTTTCTCTGTTTCAAAAAATACAGTGTATATTTTTTATATTATAATTATAGATTTAAATATGTTTTGACCACCTTTGATGCTTACACAGTCCATAAGATCAATTTTTTGTCGATTCCATCGCAGAATTTCACATGGATTTAAGCAATCAACCGGACGTCGTTCTGCTTCTAATCTTCTCTTTATTGTCCTTCAAGGAAAATATCAAGACAAGTAAGGTGTCAAAGTGTTGAATGAAGTTATGTTATGAAGCCAAGACATTGCTTTTCAGGAATCGAAGTATGTGCACATCTTCAATGCTCACTCGAAGACCGATTCATTTGTGAGGTATATTTTTCAGTGGGTCCATAAGCCTACTAGTCTGGTCTCAAAAGTTGCGAAATTGAATTATCTATTCCAAACACTATCTCT
>JAKUCM010008152.1:0-26266 GCA_023374145.1 Lepidium sativum
CACCAGCCTTCCATACCGCATGAATAAGAAATTGTTCAAGAAAAATAAGGTTGTGCGTGTTCCTCCACTAACACAAATGATATGCAGTAATATGTTGAAGCAAATTGATCATTATGGAGCTTAGATAACATGTAAACGTGAGGGGAATTGGCACACTCTAGGAAACATACGTGACGGATATGGTGATTCTAACAATTTGCACAAGAAGAGTATCTTTTGGGAACTCACATTTGCAAATATCTCTTACTCCGGCACAATCTCGATCTGATGCAAATTGTAAAAAACTTTATTGATAACACTATAAACACGATTTTAAATGTGCATGGAAAGTGTAAGATAATTTGAAAGCAAGGTTGGACATAGCTGAAATATGTGCAAGTCTTGAATTGCATATCACAAGGGATGGCAAACAATCAATTCCAATATTTCGGTTGTTTGGAGAAGCTAAACATATATTGTTTAATTGGATTTCATCATCTGTAAGATTTCCCCGATAGTTACGTGTCCAAATTCTCAAGATGTATATAGCAAGGGAAAAAAGTATCTGGTATGAAGAGTCATGATTGTCTTATATTCATGGAGAGACTACTTCCTTTTGCATTACTTGAGGTTGTACCTACTATTGTCCATGAATCAATTGCCGGTAAATATTTATTTACTCATTATATTATTTATAAATTTGGTTTAAATATATAGTAAATATTAAATTTTGTAGGGATCAGAGCATTTTTCAAGGATCTCTGTACTCGAACACTAATAGTAGATGACATACATCAATTAGAAGCTAACATTTGAATGTTGCTATGTAATTGTGAAAAAAATCTTTCCTCCTGCATTTTTTGACGTGATGGAACATCTTCCAATCCACCTGCCACATGAAGCATCTCTTGGTGGACCTGTGCAATTTTGATGGATGTTTCCGTTTGAGCGATTCAAGGGTCATCCAACAAGAAAGGTAAAAAATCAAGCAAAAATGGAATGATCCATAGTTGCAGAATCATACCCAGATTATGGATCTTCCCGGAGACTGAATCACTTATGACTATCGACAGTAAACATTGCTCTAATCTTCAGCTTTCCTTCATTGGAAGAGAACATGAAAATAAAACCAACAAATCAATGAATAGAGAGAGAATATAAACACAATTCAAAAAAATATCAATGGATAGAGACGGAATCTAAACATAATTCAAAATACTTAAATATATCGACCTCCAATTGCCTCAAGATCGAAAACTTAAACGACGACTTGGGGTAGAACCAAGGAGGA
Organism: Lepidium sativum; assembly: GCA_023374145.1. Classification (NCBI taxonomy): domain Eukaryota; kingdom Viridiplantae; phylum Streptophyta; class Magnoliopsida; order Brassicales; family Brassicaceae; genus Lepidium; species Lepidium sativum. The sequence continues at coordinate 1,271 of JAKUCM010008152.1, forward strand.
ATCAAGGGAAGGAGTCAATAATACAAGGGCGATAACATCTTGCGTCACCGCATACTCCATCTCTCTTTATCTCTCTAGCGATCTCTATGTCTGTGTCTCTCTCTTTTTCTCGTGGGTATTTAAAGGAAAAATTGTGCGGGAACTATAAGAATTTTTTGTTACAAAATCCCGCCGAGCTAGAAGAATCAAAATATTGTAAAAGGAATTAATTAGACAAATTGGGCAAGTTGCCCAATTGTCGTAGTCAGTATAATTTATGCATCTTTATTTTTGGAAATTTTGACATTTTTGTATACTAGGGATTACTCTATATACATATATTGCCAGTCACATCTCCCATATCAATTAAAATTTATCTATATATAGTCACAAAAGGAATTGATTTCATTTCAATAGTTAAGATGCATAGCACTAACCTCTTTGGGATTTTCTTACATCGATTGAGGTTTCATTCGGTCATCTCTTTGGAGCTATGATCAGTGGGAACAATAATGTTACCTTTTATTTCTATTTCCAAGCACCAGGCTGGATCAACTCCATACTGCAACACACATCAAGATATTAAAAATTCTCTTTGTTTCTCATCGGTTCTCATAGACAATCACACCGATCGTGTCTTCAAAATCATTGCGCACATGGCATGTCAAGTGTGAAATCAAGACCGTTGCATGTCAAAACTTCGACTTTCTCGACTATTGGACCTTATGGACAAACCACATAATTCACCTACAAAATCCTTATTGGCTCTCTAAGGAAGCTCTTGTGAGCTGAAGGAAGCTCATAGATCCTAAAACCATTAAGGACCAAAACATCAATTATACGATTGAAACAAAGACGTACTAGCTAAACATCAATCATAGTTGAAGGAAGTCTAATAGAGTAAACTTCTCATTTCACATCATATATGGGTGGACGACACATGAAATGTTATCTTGTCCATAATGTATAGGTTGGTCTGTTGCATTTCAATTTAAACATGGTAAAAAGTCATGTTCGTTTAATTGTCATCGTCGGTTTCTCTCCATGCATCATCCATACCGCATGAATAAGAAATTGTTCAAGAAAAATAAGGTTGTGCGTGTTCCTCCACTAACACAAATGTTATGCAGTAATATGTTGAAGCAAATTGATCATTATGGAGCTTAGATAACATGTAAACGTGAGGGGAATTGGCACACTCTAGGAAACATGCGTGACGGATATGGTGATTCTAACAATTTGCACAAGAAGAGTATCTTTTGGGAACTCACATTTGCAAATATCTCTTACTCCGGCACAATCTCGATCTGATGCAAATTGTAAAAACCTTTATTGATAACACTATAAACACGATTTTAAATGTGCATGGAAAGTGTAAGATAATTTGAAAGCAAGGTTGGACATAGCTGAAATATGTGCAAGTCTTGAATTGCATATCACAAGGGATGGCAAACAATCAATTCCAATATTTCGGTTGTTTGGAGAAGCTAAACATATATTGTTTAATTGGATTTCATCATCTGTAAGATTTCCCCGATAGTTACGTGTCCAAATTCTCAAGATGTATATAGCAAGGGAAAAAAGTATCTGGTATGAAGAGTCATGATTGTCTTATATTCATGGAGAGACTACTTCCTTTTGCATTACTTGAGGTTGTACCTACTATTGTCCATGAATCAATTGCCGGTAAATATTTATTTACCTCATTATATTATTTATAAATTTGGTTTAAATATATAGTAAATATTAAATTTTGTAGGGATCAGAGCATTTTTCAAGGATCTATGTACTCGAACACTAATAGTAGATGACATACATCAATTAGAAGCTAACATTTGAATGTTGCTATGTAATTGAGAAAAAAATCTTTCCTCCTGCATTTTTTGACGTGATGGAACATCTTCCAATCCACCTGCCACATGAAGCATCTCTTGGTGGACCTGTGCAATTTCGATGGATGTTTCCGTTTGAGCGATTCAAGGGTCATCCAACAAGAAAGGTAAAAAATCAAGCAAAAATGGAATGATCCATAGTTGCAGAATCATACCCAGATTATGGATCTTCCCGGAGACTGAATCACTTATCACTATCGGCGGTAAACATTGCTCTAATCTTCAGCTTTCCATCATTGGCAGAGAACCTGAAAATAAAACCAACAAATCAATGAATAGAGAGAGAATATAAACACAATTCAAAAAAATATCAATGGATAGAGACGAAATCTAAACATAATTCAAAATACTTAAATATATCGACCTCCAATTGCCTCAAGATCGAAAACTTAAGCGACGACTTGGGGTAGAACCGAGGAGGAATCAAGGGAAGGAGTCAATAATACAAGGGCAATAACATCTTGCGTCACCGCATACTCCATCTCTCTTTATCTCTATAGCGATCTCTAAGTCTGTGTCTCTCTCTTTTTCTTGTGGGTATTTAAAGGAAAAATTGTGCGGGAACTATAAGAATTTTTTGTTACAAAATCCCGCCGAGCTAAAAAAATCAAAATATTGTAAAAGGAATTAATTAGACAAATTGGGCAAGTTGCCCAATTGTTGTAGTCAGTATAATTTCTGCATCTTTATTTTTGGAAATTTTGACATTTTTGTATACTAGGGATTACTCTATATACATATATTGCTAGTCATATCTCCCATATCAATTAAAATTGATCTATATATAGTCACAAAAGGAATTGATTTCATTTCAATAGTTAAGATGCATAGCACTAACCTCTTTGGGATTTTCTTACATCGATTGAGGTTTCATTCGGTCATCTCTTTGGAGCTATGATCAGTGGGAACAATAATGTTACCTTTTATTTCTATTTCCAAGCACCAGGCTGGATCAACTCCATACTGCAACACACATCAAGATATTAAAAATTCTCTTTGTTTCTCATCGGTTCTCATAGACAATCACACCGATCGTGTCTTCAAAATCATTGCGCACATGGCATGTCAAGTGTGAAATCAAGACCGTTGCATGTCAAAACTTCGACTTTCTCGACTATTGGACCTTATGGACAAACCACATAATTCACCTACAAAATCCTTATTGGCTCTCTAAGGAAGCTCTTGTGAGCTGAAGGAAGCTCATAGATCCTAAAACCATTAAGGACCAAAACATCAATTATACGATTGAAACAAAGACGTACTAGCTAAACATCAATCATAGTTGAAGGAAGTCTAATAGAGTAAACTTCTCATTTCACATCATATATGGGTGGACGACACATGAAATGTTATCTTGTCCATAATGTATAGGTTGGTCTGTTGCATTTCAATTTAAACATGGTAAAAAGTCATGTTCGTTTAATTGTCATCGTCGGTTTCTCTCCATGCATCATCCATACCGCATGAATAAGAAATTGTTCAAGAAAAATAAGGTTGTGCGTGTTCCTCCACTAACACAAATGATATGCAGTAATATGTTGAAGCAAATTGATCATTATGGAGCTTAGATAACATGTAAACGTGAGGGGAATTGGCACACTCTAGGAAACATACGTGACGGATATGGTGATTCTAACAATTTGCACAAGAAGAGTATCTTTTGGGAACTCACATTTGCAAATATCTCTTACTCCGGCACAATCTCGATCTGATGCAAATTGTAAAAAACTTTATTGATAACACTATAAACACGATTTTAAATGTGCATGGAAAGTGTAAGATAATTTGAAAGCAAGGTTGGACATAGCTGAAATATGTGCAAGTCTTGAATTGCATGAGAGGAAAAGAGAGAGACAATCAATTCCAATATTTCGGTTGTTTGGAGAAGCTAAACATATATTGTTTAATTGGATTTCATCATCTGTAAGATTTCCCCGATAGTTACGTGTCCAAATTCTCAAGATGTATATAGCAAGGGAAAAAAGTATCTGGTATGAAGAGTCATGATTGTCTTATATTCATGGAGAGACTACTTCCTTTTGCATTACTTGAGGTTGTACCTACTATTGTCCATGAATCAATTGCCGGTAAATATTTATTTACTCATTATATTATTTATAAATTTGGTTTAAATATATAGTAAATATTAAATTTTGTAGGGATCAGAGCATTTTTCAAGGATCTATGTACTCGAACACTAATAGTAGATGACATACATCAATTAGAAGCTAACATTTGAATGTTGCTATGTAATTGTGAAAAAAATCTTTCCTCCTGCATTTTTTGACGTGATGGAACATCTTCCAATCCACCTGCCACATGAAGCATCTCTTGGTGGACCTGTGCAATTTCGATGGATGTTTCCGTTTGAGCGATTCAAGGGTCATCCAACAAGAAAGGTAAAAAATCAAGCAAAAATGGAATGATCCATAGTTGCAGAATCATACCCAGATTATGGATCTTCCCGGAGACTGAATCACTTATGACTATCGACAGTAAACATTGCTCTAATCTTCAGCTTTCCATCATTGGAAGAGAACATGAAAATAAAACCAACAAATCAATGAATAGAGAGAGAATATAAACACAATTCAAAAAAATATCAATGGATAGAGACGGAATCTAAACATAATTCAAAATACTTAAATATATCGACCTCCAATTGCCTCAAGATCGAAAACTTAAACGACGACTTGGGGTAGAACCAAGGAGGAATCAAGGGAAGGAGTCAATAATACAAGGGCGATAACATCTTGCGTCACCGCATATTCCATCTCTCTTTATCTCTCTAGCGATCTCTATGTCTGTGTCTCTCTCTTTTTCTCGTGGGTATTTAAAGGAAAAATTGTGCGGGAACTATAAGAATTTTTTGTTACAAAATCCCGCCGAGCTAGAAGAATCAAAATATTGTAAAAGGAATTAATTAGACAAATTGGGCAAGTTGCCCAATTGTCGTAGTCAGTATAATTTATGCATCTTTATTTTTGGAAATTTTGACATTTTTGTATACTAGGGATTACTCTATATACATATATTGCCAGTCACATCTCCCATATCAATTAAAATTTATCTATATATAGTCACAAAAGGAATTGATTTCATTTCAATAGTTAAGATGCATAGCACTAACCTCTTTGGGATTTTCTTACATCGATTGAGGTTTCATTCGGTCATCTCTTTGGAGCTATGATCAGTGGGAACAATAATGTTGCCTTTTATTTCCATTTCCAAGCACAAGACTGGATCAACTCCATACTGCAACACACATCAAGATATTAAAAATTATCTTTGTTTCTCATTGGTTCTCATAGACGATCACACCGATCGTTTCTTCAAAATCATTGCGCACAAGGGCATGTCAAGTGTGAAATCAAGACTGTTGCATGTCAAAACGTCGACTTTCTCGACTATTGGGCCATATGGACCAACCACATAATTCACCTACAAAATCCTTATTGGCTCTCTAAGGAAGCTCTTGTGAGCTAAAGGAAGCTCAAAGATCCTAAAACCATTAAGGACCAAAACATCAATTATACGATTGAAACAAAGACGTACTAGCTAAACATCAATCATAGTTGAAGGAAGTCTAATAGAGTAAACTTCTCATTTCACATGATATATGGGTGGACGACACATGAAATGTTATCTTGTCCATAATGTATAGGTTGGTCTGTTGCATTTCAATTTAAACATGGTAAAAAGTCATGTTGGTTTAATTGTCATCGTCGGTTTCTCTCCATGCATCATCCATACCGCATGAATAAGAAATTGTTCAAGAAAAATAAGGTTGTGCGTGTTCCTCCACTAACACAAATGATATGCAGTAATATGTTGAAGCAAATTGATCATTATGGAGCTTAGATAACATGTAAACGTGAGGGGAATTGGCACACTCTAGGAAACATGCGTGACGGATATGGTGATTCTAACAATTTGCACAAGAAGAGTATCTTTTGGGAACTCACATTTGCAAATATCTCTTACTCCGGCACAATCTCGATCTGATGCAAATTGTAAAAAACTTTATTGATAACACTATAAACACGATTTTAAATGTGCATGGAAAGTGTAAGATAATTTGAAAGCAAGGTTGGACATAGCTGAAATATGTGCAAGTCTTGAATTGCATATCACAAGGGATGGCAAACAATCAATTTCAATATTTCGGTTGTTTGGAGAAGCTAAACATATATTGTTTAATTGGATTTCATCATCTGTAAGATTTCCCCGATGGTTACGTGTCCAAATTCTCAAGATGTATATAGCAAGGGAAAAAAGTATCTGGTATGAAGAGTCATGATTGTCATATATTCATGGAGATACTACTTTCTTTTGCATTACTTGAGGTTGTACCTACTATTGTCCATGAATCAATTGCCGGTAAATATTTATTTACTCATTATATTATTTATAAATTTCGTTTAAATATATAGTAAATATTAAATGTCGTAGGGATCAGAGCATTTTTCAAAGATCTATGTACTCGAACACTAATAGTAGATGACATACATCAATTAGAAGCTAACATTTGAATGTTGCTATGTAATTGAGAAAAAAATCTTTCCTCCTACATTTTTTGACGTGATGGAACATCTTCCAATCCACCAGCCACATGAAACATCTCTTGGTGGACCTGTGCAATTTCGATGGATGTTTCCGTTTGAGCGATTCAAGGGTCATCCAACAAGAAAGGTAAAAAATCAAGCAAAAATGGAATGATCCATAGTTGCAGAATCATACCCAGATTATGGATCTTCCCGGAGACTGAATCACTTATCACTATCGGCGGTAAACATTGCTCTAATCTTCAGCTTTCCATCATTGGCAGAGAACCTGAAAATAAAAACCAACAAATCAATGAATAGAGAGAGAATATAAACACAATTCAAAAAAATATCAATGGATAGAGACGGAATCTAAACATAATTCAAAATACTTAAATATATCGACCTCCAATTGCCTCAAGATCGAAAACTTAAGCGACGACTTGGGGTAGAACCGAGGAGGAATCAAGGGAAGGAGTCAATAATACAAGGGTGATAACATCTTGCGTCACCGCATACTCCATCTCTCTTTATCTCTGTAGCGATCTCTAAGTCTGTGTCTCTCTCTTTTTCTTGTGGGTATTTAAAGGAAAAATTGTGCGGGAACTATAAGAATTTTTTGTTACAAAATCCCGCCGAGCTAAAAGAATCAAAATATTGTAAAAGGAATTAATTAGACAAATTGGGCAAGTTGCCCAATTGTTGTAGTCAGTATAATTTCTGCATCTTTATTTTTGGAAATTTTGACATTTTTGTATACTAGGGATTACTCTATATACATATATTGCTAGTCATATCTCCCATATCAATTAAAATTGATCTATATATAGTCACAAAAGGAATTGATTTAATTTCAATAGTTAAGATGCATAGCACTAACCTCTTTGGGATTTTCTTACATCGATTGAGGTTTCATTCGGTCATCTCTTTGGAGCTATGATCAGTGGGAACAATAATGTTGCCTTTTATTTCCATTTCCAAGCACAAGACTGGATCAACTCCATACTGCAACACACATCAAGATATTAAAAATTCTCTTTGTTTCTCATTGGTTCTCATAGACGATCACACCGATCGTTTCTTCAAAATCATTGCGCACAAGGCATGTCAAGTGTGAAATCAAGACTGTTGCATGTCAAAACGTCGACTTTCTCGACTATTGGGCCATATGGACCAACCACATAATTCACCTACAAAATCCTTATTGGCTCTCTAAGGAAGCTCTTGTGAGCTAAAGGAAGCTCAAAGATCCTAAAACCATTAAGGACCAAAACATCAATTATACGATTGAAACAAAGACGTACTAGCTAAACATCAATCATAGTTGAAGGAAGTCTAATAGAGTAAACTTCTCATTTCACATGATATATGGGTGGACGACACATGAAATGTTATCTTGTCCATAATGTATAGGTTGGTCTGTTGCATTTCAATTTAAACATGGTAAAAAGTCATGTTGGTTTAATTGTCATCGTCGGTTTCTCTCCATGCATCATCCATACCGCATGAATAAGAAATTGTTCAAGAAAAATAAGGTTGTGCGTGTTCCTCCACTAACACAAATGTTATGCAATAATATGTTGAAGCAAATTGATCATTATGGAGCTTAGATAACATGTAAACGTGAGGGGAATTGGCACACTCTAGGAAACATGCGTGACGGATATGGTGATTCTAACAATTTGCACAAGAAGATATCTTTTGGGAACTCCCACATTGCAAATATCTCTTACTCCGGCACAATCTCGATCTGATGCAAATTGTAAAAAACTTTATTGATAACACTATAAACACGATTTTAAATGTGCATGGAAAGAGTAAGATAATTTGAAAGCAAGGTTGGACATAGCTGAAATATGTGCAAGTCTTGAATTGCATATCACAAGGGATGGCAAACAATCAATTTCAATATTTCGGTTGTTTGGAGAACCTAAACATATATTGTTTAATTGGATTTCATCATCTGTAAGATTTCCCCGATGGTTTACGTGTCCAAATTCTCAAGATGTATATAGCAAGGGAAAAAAGTATCTGGTATGAAGAGTCATGATTGTCATATATTCATGGAGATACTACTTTCTTTTGCATTACTTGAGGTTGTACCTACTATTGTCCATGAATCAATTGCCGGTAAATATTTATTTACTCATTATATTATTTATAAATTTCGTTTAAATATATAGTAAATATTAAATGTCGTAGGGATCAGAGCATTTTTCAAAGATCTATGTACTCGAACACTAATAGTAGATGACATACATCAATTAGAAGCTAACATTTGAATGTTGCTATGTAATTGAGAAAAAAATCTTTCCTCCTACATTTTTTGACGTGATGGAACATCTTCCAATCCACCAGCCACATGAAACATCTCTTGGTGGACCTGTGCAATTTCGATGGATGTTTCCGTTTGAGCGATTCAAGGGTCATCCAACAAGAAAGGTAAAAAATCAAGCAAAAATGGAATGATCCATAGTTGCAGAATCATACCCAGATTATGGATCTTCCCGGAGACTGAATCACTTATCACTATCGGCGGTAAACATTGCTCTAATCTTCAGCTTTCCATCATTGGCAGAGAACCTGAAAATAAAACCAACAAATCAATGAATAGAGAGAGAATATAAACACAATTCAAAAAAATATCAATGGATAGAGACGGAATCTAAACATAATTCAAAATACTTAAATATATCGACCTCCAATTGCCTCAAGATCGAAAACTTAAGCGACGACTTGGGGTAGAACCGAGGAGGAATCAAGGGAAGGAGTCAATAATACAAGGGCGATAACATCTTGCGTCACCGCATACTCCATCTCTCTTTATCTCTGTAGCGATCTCTAAGTCTGTGTCTCTCTCTTTTTCTTGTGGGTATTTAAAGGAAAAATTGTGCGGGAACTATAAGAATTTTTTGTTACAAAATCCCGCCGAGCTAAAAGAATCAAAATATTGTAAAAGGAATTAATTAGACAAATTGGGCAAGTTGCCCAATTGTTGTAGTCAGTATAATTTCTGCATCTTTATTTTTGGAAATTTTGACATTTTTGTATACTAGGGATTACTCTATATACATATATTGCTAGTCATATCTCCCATATCAATTAAAATTGATCTATATATAGTCACAAAAGGAATTGATTTAATTTCAATAGTTAAGATGCATAGCACTAACCTCTTTGGGATTTTCTTACATCGATTGAGGTTTCATTCGGTCATCTCTTTGGAGCTATGATCAGTGGGAACAATAATGTTGCCTTTTATTTCCATTTCCAAGCACAAGACTGGATCAACTCCATACTGCAACACACATCAAGATATTAAAAATTCTCTTTGTTTCTCATTGGTTCTCATAGACGATCACACCGATCGTTTCTTCAAAATCATTGCGCACAAGGCATGTCAAGTGTGAAATCAAGACTGTTGCATGTCAAAACGTCGACTTTCTCGACTATTGGGCCATATGGACCAACCACATAATTCACCTACAAAATCCTTATTGGCTCTCTAAGGAAGCTCTTGTGAGCTAAAGGAAGCTCAAAGATCCTAAAACCATTAAGGACCAAAACATCAATTATACGATTGAAACAAAGACGTACTAGCTAAACATCAATCATAGTTGAAGGAAGTCTAATAGAGTAAACTTCTCATTTCACATGATATATGGGTGGACGACACATGAAATGTTATCTTGTCCATAATGTATAGGTTGGTCTGTTGCATTTCAATTTAAACATGGTAAAAAGTCATGTTGGTTTAATTGTCATCGTCGGTTTCTCTCCATGCATCATCCATACCGCATGAATAAGAAATTGTTCAAGAAAAATAAGGTTGTGCGTGGTGTCCTCCACTAACACAAATGTTATGCAATAATATGTTGAAGCAAATTGATCATTATGGAGCTTAGATAACATGTAAACGTGAGGGGAATTGGCACACTCTAGGAAACATGCGTGACGGATATGGTGATTCTAACAATTTGCACAAGAAGATATCTTTTGGGAACTCCCACATTGCAAATATCTCTTACTCCGGCACAATCTCGATCTGATGCAAATTGTAAAAAACTTTATTGATAACACTATAAACACGATTTTAAATGTGCATGGAAAGAGTAAGATAATTTGAAAGCAAGGTTGGACATAGCTGAAATATGTGCAAGTCTTGAATTGCATATCACAAGGGATGGCAAACAATCAATTTCAATATTTCGGTTGTTTGGAGAACCTAAACATATATTGTTTAATTGGATTTCATCATCTGTAAGATTTCCCCGATGGTTACGTGTCCAAATTCTCAAGATGTATATAGCAAGGGAAAAAAGTATCTGGTATGAAGAGTCATGATTGTCATATATTCATGGAGATACTACTTTCTTTTGCATTACTTGAGGTTGTACCTACTATTGTCCATGAATCAATTGCCGGTAAATATTTATTTACTCATTATATTATTTATAAATTTCGTTTAAATATATAGTAAATATTAAATGTCGTAGGGATCAGAGCATTTTTCAAAGATCTATGTACTCGAACACTAATAGTAGATGACATACATCAATTAGAAGCTAACATTTGAATGTTGCTATGTAATTGAGAAAAAAATCTTTCCTCCTACATTTTTTGACGTGATGGAACATCTTCCAATCCACCAGCCACATGAAACATCTCTTGGTGGACCTGTGCAATTTCGATGGATGTTTCCGTTTGAGCGATTCAAGGGTCATCCAACAAGAAAGGTAAAAAATCAAGCAAAAATGGAATGATCCATAGTTGCAGAATCATACCCAGATTATGGATCTTCCCGGAGACTGAATCACTTATCACTATCGGCGGTAAACATTGCTCTAATCTTCAGCTTTCCATCATTGGCAGAGAACCTGAAAATAAAACCAACAAATCAATGAATAGAGAGAGAATATAAACACAATTCAAAAAAATATCAATGGATAGAGACGGAATCTAAACATAATTCAAAATACTTAAATATATCGACCTCCAATTGCCTCAAGATCGAAAACTTAAGCGACGACTTGGGGTAGAACCGAGGAGGAATCAAGGGAAGGAGTCAATAATACAAGGGCGATAACATCTTGCGTCACCGCATACTCCATCTCTCTTTATCTCTGTAGCGATCTCTAAGTCTGTGTCTCTCTCTTTTTCTTGTGGGTATTTAAAGGAAAAATTGTGCGGGAACTATAAGAATTTTTTGTTACAAAATCCCGCCGAGCTAAAAGAATCAAAATATTGTAAAAGGAATTAATTAGACAAATTGGGCAAGTTGCCCAATTGTTGTAGTCAGTATAATTTCTGCATCTTTATTTTTGGAAATTTTGACATTTTTTGTATACTAGGGATTACTCTATATACATATATTGCTAGTCATATCTCCCATATCAATTAAAATTGATCTATATATAGTCACAAAAGGAATTGATTTAATTTCAATAGTTAAGATGCATAGCACTAACCTCTTTGGGATTTTCTTACATCGATTGAGGTTTCATTCGGTCATCTCTTTGGAGCTATGATCAGTGGGAACAATAATGTTGCCTTTTATTTCCATTTCCAAGCACAAGACTGGATCAACTCCATACTGCAACACACATCAAGATATTAAAAATTCTCTTTGTTTCTCATTGGTTCTCATAGACGATCACACCGATCGTTTCTTCAAAATCATTGCGCACAAGGCATGTCAAGTGTGAAATCAAGACTGTTGCATGTCAAAACGTCGACTTTCTCGACTATTGGGCCATATGGACCAACCACATAATTCACCTACAAAATCCTTATTGGCTCTCTAAGGAAGCTCTTGTGAGCTAAAGGAAGCTCAAAGATCCTAAAACCATTAAGGACCAAAACATCAATTATACGATTGAAACAAAGACGTACTAGCTAAACATCAATCATAGTTGAAGGAAGTCTAATAGAGTAAACTTCTCATTTCACATGATATATGGGTGGACGACACATGAAATGTTATCTTGTCCATAATGTATAGGTTGGTCTGTTGCATTTCAATTTAAACATGGTAAAAAGTCATGTTGGTTTAATTGTCATCGTCGGTTTCTCTCCATGCATCATCCATACCGCATGAATAAGAAATTGTTCAAGAAAAATAAGGTTGTGCGTGTTCCTCCACTAACACAAATGTTATGCAATAATATGTTGAAGCAAATTGATCATTATGGAGCTTAGATAACATGTAAACGTGAGGGGAATTGGCACACTCTAGGAAACATGCGTGACGGATATGGTGATTCTAACAATTTGCACAAGAAGATATCTTTTGGGAACTCCCACATTGCAAATATCTCTTACTCCGGCACAATCTCGATCTGATGCAAATTGTAAAAAACTTTATTGATAACACTATAAACACGATTTTAAATGTGCATGGAAAGAGTAAGATAATTTGAAAGCAAGGTTGGACATAGCTGAAATATGTGCAAGTCTTGAATTGCATATCACAAGGGATGGCAAACAATCAATTTCAATATTTCGGTTGTTTGGAGAACCTAAACATATATTGTTTAATTGGATTTCATCATCTGTAAGATTTCCCCGATGGTTACGTGTCCAAATTCTCAAGATGTATATAGCAAGGGAAAAAAGTATCTGGTATGAAGAGTCATGATTGTCATATATTCATGGAGATACTACTTTCTTTTGCATTACTTGAGGTTGTACCTACTATTGTCCATGAATCAATTGCCGGTAAATATTTATTTACTCATTATATTATTTATAAATTTCGTTTAAATATATAGTAAATATTAAATGTCGTAGGGATCAGAGCATTTTTCAAAGATCTATGTACTCGAACACTAATAGTAGATGACATACATCAATTAGAAGCTAACATTTGAATGTTGCTATGTAATTGAGAAAAAAATCTTTCCTCCTACATTTTTTGACGTGATGGAACATCTTCCAATCCACCAGCCACATGAAACATCTCTTGGTGGACCTGTGCAATTTCGATGGATGTTTCCGTTTGAGCGATTCAAGGGTCATCCAACAAGAAAGGTAAAAAATCAAGCAAAAATGGAATGATCCATAGTTGCAGAATCATACCCAGATTATGGATCTTCCCGGAGACTGAATCACTTATCACTATCGGCGGTAAACATTGCTCTAATCTTCAGCTTTCCATCATTGGCAGAGAACCTGAAAATAAAACCAACAAATCAATGAATAGAGAGAGAATATAAACACAATTCAAAAAAATATCAATGGATAGAGACGGAATCTAAACATAATTCAAAATACTTAAATATATCGACCTCCAATTGCCTCAAGATCGAAAACTTAAGCGACGACTTGGGGTAGAACCGAGGAGGAATCAAGGGAAGGAGTCAATAATACAAGGGCGATAACATCTTGCGTCACCGCATACTCCATCTCTCTTTATCTCTGTAGCGATCTCTAAGTCTGTGTCTCTCTCTTTTTCTTGTGGGTATTTAAAGGAAAAATTGTGCGGGAACTATAAGAATTTTTTGTTACAAAATCCCGCCGAGCTAAAAGAATCAAAATATTGTAAAAGGAATTAATTAGACAAATTGGGCAAGTTGCCCAATTGTTGTAGTCAGTATAATTTCTGCATCTTTATTTTTGGAAATTTTGACATTTTTATATACTAGGGATTACTCTATATACATATATTGCTAGTCATATCTCCCATATCAATTAAAATTGATCTATATATAGTCACAAAAGGAATTGATTTAATTTCAATAGTTAAGATGCATAGCACTAACCTCTTTGGGATTTTCTTACATCGATTGAGGTTTCATTCGGTCATCTCTTTGGAGCTATGATCAGTGGGAACAATAATGTTGCCTTTTATTTCCATTTCCAAGCACAAGACTGGATCAACTCCATACTGCAACACACATCAAGATATTAAAAATTCTCTTTGTTTCTCATTGGTTCTCATAGACGATCACACTGATCGTTTCTTCAAAATCATTACGCACAAGGCATGTCAAGTGTGAAATCAAGACTGTTGCATGTCAAAACGTCGACTTTCTCGACTATTGGGCCATATGGACCAACCACATAATTCACCTACAAAATCCTTATTGGCTCTCTAAGGAAGCTCTTGTGAGCTGAAGGAAGCTCAAAGATCCTAAAACCATTAAGGACCAAAACATCAATTATACGATTGAAACAAAGACATACTAGCTAAACATCAATCATAGTTGAAGGAAGCCTAATAGAGTAAACTTCTCATTTCACATCATATATGGGTGGACGACACATGGAATGTTATCTTGTCCATATTGTATGGGTTGGTCTGATGCATTTCAACTTAAACATGGTAAAAAGTCATGTTGGTTTAATTGTCATCGCCGGTTTCCCTCCATGCATCTTCCATACCGCATGAATAAGAAATTGTTCAAGAAAAATAAGGTTGTGCGTGTTCCTCCACTAACACAAATGTTATGCAGTAATATGTTGAAGCAAATTTATCATTATGGAGCTTAGATAACATGTAAACGTGACGGATATGGTGATTCTAACAATTTGCACAAGAAGAGTATTTTTTGGGAACTCCCATATTGCAAATATCTCTTACTCCGGCAAAATCTCGATCTGATGCAAATTGTAAAAAACTTTATTGATAACACTATAAACACGATTTTAAATTTGCATGGAAAGAGTAAGATAATTTGAAAGCAAGGTTGGACATACCTGAAATATGCGCAAGTCTTGAATTTCATATCACAAGGGATGGCAAACAACCAATTCCAATATTTCGGTTGTTTGGAGAACCTAAACAAAGATTGTTTAATTGGATTTCATCATCTGTAAGATTTCCCCGATGGTTACGTGTCCAAATTCTCAAGATGTATATAGCAAGGGAAAAAAGTATTTGGTATGAAGAGTCATGATTGTCATGTATTCATGGAGAGACTACTTCCGTTTGCATTACTTGAGGTTGTACCTACTATTGTCCATGAATCAATTACCGGTAAATATTTATTTACTCATTATATTATTTATAAATTTCGTTTAAATATATAGTAAATATTAAATTTTGTAGGGATCAGAGCATTTTTCAAGGATCTATGTAGACGAACACTAATAGTAGATGACATACATCAATTAGAAGCTAACATTTGAATGTTGCTATATAATTGAGAAAAAATCTTTCCTCCTGCATTTTTTGACGTGATGGAACATCTCCAAATCCACCTGCCACATGAAGCATCTCTTGGTGGACTTGTGCAATTTCGATGGATGTTTCCGTTTGAGCGATTCAAGGGTCATCGAACAAGAAAGGTAGAAAATCAAGCAAAAATGGAATGATCCATAGTTGCAGAATCATACCCAGATTATGGATCTTCCCGGAGACTGAATCACTTATGACTATCGGCGGTAAACATTGCTCTAATCTTCAGCTTTCCATCATTGGAAGAGAACCTGAAAATAAAACCAACAAATCAATGAATATAGAGAGAATATAAACACAATTCAAAAAAATATGAATGGATAGAGACGGAATCTAAATATAATTCAAAATACATAAATATATCGACCTCCAATTGCCTCAAGATCGAAAACTTAAACGACGACTTGGGGTAGAACCGAGGAGGAATCAAGGGAAGGAGTCAATAATACAAGGGCGATAACATCTTGCGTCACCGCATACTCCATCTCTCTTTATCTCTGTAGCGATCTCTAAGTCTGTGTCTCTCTCTTTTTCTTGTGGGTATTTAAAGGAAAAATTGTGCGGGAACTATAAGAATTTTTTGTTACAAAATCCCGCCGTGCTAAAAGAATCAAAATATTGTAAAAGGAATTAATTAGACAAATTGGGCAAGTTGCCCAATTGTTGTAGTCAGTATAATTTCTGCATCTTTAGTTTTGGAAATTTTGACATTTTTGTATACTAGGGATGACTCTATATTCATATATTGCTAGTCATATCTCTCATATCAATGAAAATTGATCTATATATAGTCACGAAAGGAATTGATTTAATTTCAATAGTTAAGATGCATAACACTAACCTCTTTGGGATTTTCTTACATCGATTGAGGTTTCATTCGGTCATCTCTTTGGAGCTATGATCAGTGGGAACAATAATGTTACCTTTTATTTCCATTTCCAAGCACCAGACTGGATCAACTCCATACTGCAACACACATCAAGATATTAAAAATTCTCTTTGTTTCTCATTGGTTCTCATTAGTTCTCATAGACGATCACACCGATCGTTTCTTCAAAATCATTGCGCACATGGCATGTCAAGTGTGAAATCAAGACTGTTGCATGTCAAAACGTCGATTTTCTCGAATATTGGGCCATATGGACCAACCACATAATTCACCTACAAAATCCTTATTGGCTCTCTAAGGAAGCTCTTGTGAGCTGAAGGAAGCTCAAAGATCCTAAAACCATTAAGGACCAAAACATCAATTATACGATTGAAACAAAGACGTACTAGCTAAACATCAATCATAGTTGAAGGAAGCCTAATAGAGTAAACTTCTAATTTCACATCATATATGGGTGGACGACACATGGAATGTTATCTTGTCCATATTGTATGGGTTGGTCTGATGCATTTCAACTTAAACATGGTAAAAAGTCATGTTGGTTTAATTGTCATCGTCGGTTTCTCTCCATGCATCATCCATACTGCATGTATAAGAAATTGTTCAAGAAAAATAAGGTTGTGCGTGTTCCTCCACTAACACAAATGTTATGCAGTAATATCTTGAAGCAAATTGATCATTATGGAGCTTAGATAACATGTAAACGTGAGGGGAATTGGCACACTCTAGGAAACATGCCTCACGGATATGGTGATTCTAACAATTTGCACAAGAAGAGAATCTTTTGGGAACTCACATTTGCAAATATCTCTTACTCCGGCACAATCTCGATCTGATGCAAATTGTAAAAAACTTTATTGATAACACTATAAACACGATTTTAAATATGCATGGAAAGAGTAAGATAATTTGAAAGCAAGGTTGGACATACCTGAAATATGCGCAAGTCTTGAATTTCATATCACAAGGGATGGCAAACAACCAATTCCAATATTTTGGTTGTTTGGAGAACCTAAACAAAGATTGTTTAATTGGATTTCATCATCTGTAAGATTTCCCCGATGGTTACGTGTCCAAATTCTCAAGATGTATATAGCAAGGGAAAAAAGTATCTGGTATGAAGAGTCATGATTGTCATGTATTCATGGAGAGACTACTTCCTTTTGCATTACTTGAGGTTGTACCTACTATTGTCCATGAATCAATTGCCGGTAAATATTTATTTACTCATTATATTATTTATAAATTTCATTTAAATATATAGTAAATATTAAATTTTGTAGGGATCAGAGCATTTTTCAAGGATCTATGTACACGAACACTAATAGTAGATGACATACCTCAAATAGAAGCTAACATTCCAATGTTGCTATGTAATTGAGAAAAAATCTTTCCTCCTACATTTTTTTGACTTAATGGAACATCTTCCAATAAACCTGCCACGTGAAGCATCTCTTGGTGGACTTGTGCAATTTCGATGGATGTTTCCGTTTGAGCGATTCAAGGGTCATCCAACAAGAAAGGTAAAAAATCAAGCAAAAATGGAATGATCCATAGTTGCAGAATCATACCCAGATTATGGATCTTCCCGGAGACTGAATCACTTATCACTATCGGCGGTAAACATTGCTCTAATCTTCAGCTTTCCATCATTGGCAGAGAACCTGAAAATAAAACCAACAAATCAATGAATAGAGAGAGAATATAAACACAATTCAAAAAAATATCAATGGATAGAGACGGAATCTAAACATAATTCAAAATATTTAAATATATCGACCTCCAATTGCCTCAAGATCGAAAACTTAAACGACGACTTGGGGTAGAACCGAGGAGGAATCAAGGGAAGGAGTCAATATTACAAGGGCGATAACATCTTGCGTCACTGCATACTTCATCTCTCTTTATCTCTGTAGCGATCTCTAAGCTGTGTCTCTCTCTTTTTCTCGTGGGTATTTAAGGGAAAAATTGTGGAGAGACTATAAGAATTTTTTGTTACAAAATCCCGCCGAGCTAAAAGAATCAAAATATTGTAAAAGGAATTAATTAGACAAATTGGGCAAGTTGCCCAATTGTTGTAGTCAGTATAATTTCTGCATCTTTATTTTTGGAAATTTTGACATTTTTGTATACTAGGGATTACTCTATATACATATATTGCTAGTTATATCTCTCATATCAATTAAAATTGATCTATATATAGTCACAAAAGGAATTGATTTAATTTCAATAGTTAAGATGCATAGCACTAACCTCTTTGGGATTTTCTTACATCGATTGAGGTTTCATTCGGTCATCTCTTTGGAGCTATGATCAGTGGGAACAATAATGTTACCTTTTATTTCTATTTCCAAGCACCAGACTGGATCAACTCCATACTGCAACACACATCAAGATATTAAAAATTCTCTTTGTTTCTCATCGGTTCTCATAGACAATCACACCGATCGTGTCTTCAAAATCATTGCGCACATGGCATGTCAAGTGTGAAATCAAGACCGTTGCATGTCAAAACTTCGACTTTCTCGACTATTGGACCTTATGGACAAACCACATAATTCACCTACAAAATCCTTATTGGCTCTCTAAGGAAGCTCTTGTGAGCTGAAGGAAGCTCAAAGATCCTAAATGCATTAAGGACCAAAACATCAATTATACGATTGAAACAAAGACGTACTAGCTAAACATCAATCATAGTTGAAGGAAGTTTAATAGAGTAAACTTCTCATTTCACATCATATATGGGGTGGACGACACATGAAATGTTATCTTGTCCATAATATATAGGTTGGTCTGTTGCATTTCAATTTAAACATGGTAAAAAGTCATGTTTGTTTAATTGTCATCGTCGGTTTCTCTCCATGCATCATCCATACCGCATGAATAAGAAATTTTTCAAGAAAAATAAGGTTGTGCGTGTTCCTCCACTAACACAAATGTTATGCAGTAATATCTTGAAGCAAATTGATCATTATGGAGCTCAGATAACATGTAAACGTGAGGGGAATTGGCACACTCTAGGAAACATGCGTGACGGATATGGTGATTCTAAAAATTTGCACAAGAAGAGTATCTTTTGGGAACTCCCACATTGCAAATATCTCTTACTCCGGCAAAATCTCGATCTGATGCAAATTGTAAAAAACTTTATTGATAACACTATAAACACGATTTTAAATGTGCATGGAAAGAGTAAGACTATTTGAAAGCAAGGTTGGACATACCTGAAATATGTGCAAGTCTTGAATTTCATATCACAAGGGATGGCAAACAACCAATTCCAATATTTCGGTTGTTTGGAGAACCTAAACAAAGATTGTTTAATTGGATTTCATCATCTGTAAGATTTCCCCGATGGTTACGTGTCCAAATTCTCAAGATGTATATAGCAAGGGAAAAAAGTATCTGGTATGAAGAGTCATGATTGTCATGTATTCATGGAGAGACTACTTCCTTTTGCATTACTTGAGGTTGTACCTACTATTGTCCATGAATCAATTGCCGGTAAATATTTATTTACTCATTATATTATTTATAAATTTCGTTTAAATATATAGTAAATATTAAATTTTGTAGGGATTAGAGCATTTTTCAAGGATCTATGTACACGAACACTAATAGTAGATGACATACATCAATTAGAAGCTAACATTTGAATGTTGCTATATAATTGAGAAAAAATCTTTCCTCCTGCATTTTTTAACGTGATGGAACATCTCCAAATCCACCTGCCACATGAAGCATCTCTTGGTGGACTTGTGCAATTTCGATGGATGTTTCCGTTTGAGCGATTCAAGGGTCATCCAACAAGAAAGGTAAAAAATCAAGCAAAAATGGAATGATCCATAGTTGCAGAATCATACCCAGATTATGGATCTTCCCGGAGACTGAATCACTTATTACTATCGGCGGTAAACATTGCTCTAATCTTTAGCTTTCCATCATTGGCATAAAACCTGAAAATAAAACCAACAAATCAATGAATAGAGAGAGAATATAAACATCGTCAACCTTAATTGTCATCGTCGGTTTCTCTCCATGCATCATCCATACCGCATGTATAAGAAATTGTTCAAGAAAAATAAGGTTGTGCGTGTTCCTCCACTAACACAAATGTTATGCAGTAATATGTTGAAGCAAATTGATCATTATGGAGCTCAGATAACATGTAAACGTGAGGGGAATTGGCATACTCCAGGAAACATGCCTGACGGATATGGTGATTCTAACAATTTGCACAAGAAGAGTATCTTTTGGGAACTCCCACATTGAAAATATCTCTTACTCCGGCACAATCTTGATATGATGCGAATTGTAAGTAACTTTATTGATAACACTATAAACACGATTTTAAATGTGCATGGAAAGAGTAAGATAATTTGAAAGCAAGGTTGGACATAGCTGAAATATGTGCAAGTCTTGAATCGCATATCACAAGGGATGGCAAACAACCAATTCCAATATTTCGGTTGTTTGGAGAAGCTAAAAAGATATTGTTTAATTGGATTTCATCGTCTGTAAGATTTCCCCGATGGTTACGTGTCCAAATTCTCAAGATGTATATAGCAAGGGAAAAAAGTATCTGGTATGAAGAGTCATGATTGTCATGTATTCATGGAGAGACTACTTCCTTTTGCATTACTTGAGGTTGTACCTACTATTGTCCATGAATCAATTGCCGGTAAATATTTATTTACTCATTATATTATTTATAAATTTCGTTTAAATATATAGTAAATATTAAATTTTGTAGGGATCAGAGCATTTTTCAAGGATCTATGTACACGAACACTAATAGTAGATGACATACCTCAAATAGAAGCTAACATTCCAATGTTGCTATGTAATTGAGAAAAAATCTTTCCTCCTACATTTTTTTTGACTTAATGGAACATCTTCCAATAAACCTGCCACGTGAAGCATCTCTTGGTGGACTTGTGCAATTTCGATGGATGTTTCCGTTTGAGCGATTCAAGGGTCATCCAACAAGAAAGGTAAAAAATCAAGGAAAAATGGAATGATCCATAGTTGCAGAATCATACCCAGATTATGGATCTTCCCGGAGACTGAATCACTTATGACTATCGGCGGTAAACATTGCTCTAATCTTCAGCTTTCCATCATTGGCAGAGAACCTGAAAATAAAATCAACAAATCAATGAATAGAGAGAGAATATAAACACAATTCAAAAAAATATATCAATTGATAGAGACGGAATCTAAACATAATTCAAACTACTTAAATATATCGATCTCCAATTGCCTCAAGATCGACAACTTGAACGACGACTTGGGGTAGAACCGAGGAGGAATCAAGGGAATGAGTTGATAATACAAGGGCAATATCATCTTGCGACACCGAATTCTCCATCTCTCTTTATCTTTGTAGCTATCTCTATGTCTGCCTCTCTCTCTTTTTCTCGTGGGTATTTAAAGGAAAATTTGTGCGGGAACTATAAGATTTTTTGTTACAAAATCCCGCCGAGCTAAAAGAATCAAAATATTCTAAAAGGAATTAGTTAGACAAATCAGACAAGTTGCCCAATTGTTGTAATCAGAATAATTTCTGCATATTTATTTTTGGAAATTTTGACATTTTTGTATATTAGGGATTACTTTATATACATATATTGCAAGTCATATCTCTCATATCAATTTTGATCTGTATATAGTCACAAAAGATATTGATTGAATTTCCATAACTAAGATGCATAGCATGGATCTCTTTGGGATTTTCTTACATCGATTAAACACAACATTAATCGTAATTAAACTACAAAAGTTAGTTCGGCGTCGATAACAAAGTCGGGATTTTGTCTCGGATTACTGGGCCCTTTGTTACATAATCGCATTAGACCCAATTAAAGCCCAAAGTATTAAAATGACTTTAACAACTCTTAAAGCTGACACACACCAGATTACATTACGAAGATATTTTCATTTTCATTCTCGAAATCAGATAAACCCTAATTCACGAAGAAGAAAGAGAGTGGCGTTTCGGTGGCTTTTGGTTCTTCTTTCTATTCGTAGTTTCTTCAGGTGATCACGATTTCTATTAACACTTTTCTTGCTTTAATTTCTGTTTCCTTACGATTATATTTCTCTCTGATCTGTTGAATTTAAAGATTTCATAAGCGTTGTAAATTCAGACTTGGATCGATAGATTGATCTTATAAATTTGTGTTGTTTGCTTTCAAAGATTGTTTAGAGAATTGAGTTATGCGTAATTAAGTTTGGCAGGTGACTAATCGAACAAATGTCGCGTGTGTACGTGGGTAATTTGGATCCGAGAGTTACTGAGCGTGAACTCGAGGATGAATTTCGTGTCTATGGAGTGATTAGGAGGTAAAAGTTTATTCTTTTAGCCAATTTTTTGTTTACATGAAGTAAAGTTTGTATTTTTCATTTACTCTCGTTGAATCTTGTGTTTGTGTGTGTGCAGTGTTTGGGTTGCTAGAAGACCACCTGGTTATGCTTTTCTTGATTTTGAAGACTCAAGGGATGCCCGAGACGCCATCCGTGATTTAGATGGTATTCATTGGTCTCCTGTTAATCCTGGTTTCGTGTTCTGAGACCATAAAGTCTGAATTCTGCTCACTAGTAAGTGATATCTTCGAGTTTGATATACTGTTATGGTTAGGCAAGAATGGGTGGAGGGTAGAGCAGTCTCATAACCGTGGTGGTGGTGGTGGCCGTGGAGGTGGAGGAGGTGGTCGTGGAGGCGGTGATGGTGGTCGTGGACGTGGTGGTTCTGATTTGAAGTGCTATGAGTGTGGTGAGTCGGGTCACTTTGCACGTGAGTGCCGCTCTCGTGGTGGCTCTGGGAGACGTCGCAGCCGCAGCCGTAGTCGCAGTCCTCCAAGATACAGAAAGAGCCCTACCTATGGAGGACGGAGGTAATTGTCCTCTTCATCTTTCTGATTGGCGATTTGAAACTAAAATCAATTGAACTAACTTGTTGTCTTGTTTCAGGAGTTACAGCCCTCGTGCAAGATCTCCTCCCCCACCAAGGCGTCGCAGTCCTTCTCCTCGAGGTCGCAACTACAGTAGATCACCACCACCACCTTACAGAGCACGTGAGGAGGTCCCATATGCTAATGGGTAAACTCCCTTTACTCAAAGATTCTATGCTGTTATCTCAATCAATACAAAACATTGATACTTAATTGATGCCACAAGTAATTCTTATGTTTAACAAGAGATTATCCTCACATGCTTGTTGATCTTTGATAATTTTGCTTTTAGGTGTCCTGTTAAATACATTGTCCATGTGGCTGATAAGTTTTTATATCTGTTTTTGTAGAAATGGTCTGAAAGATGTGCGCAGAAGCCGTAGCTGAGCGTTGCTTGTCTAGATAGCTGAGTTGTGGGATCAGGAAACTACTGTTTGCTTGTAACGTCAAAGAGGACACCTTGATGGAAATTAGTATCTGTGAATTTCACTAAGAGAACATGTTTTAAGCTGTGAGGTGGATTGGATATGCTTGCTACTTTTGAATTGCTGGGATGCTTCTTATTCGTTTGGATTTGAAGCCATAGTTGTATCTGCCGTTAGGTAAAAGTACTTTTTAAATATCTACCCAAGTTCTTAAAAAGACACAGAAATTCTGCTAAAAACCTATGCGTTTCTTTGTTTTTTCTGTGTGTTTTTGTTCAACTGTGTCGAGGTTTCATCCGGTTTCTACTGCTTCAATTGCTTATCTGCTTCTGGCTTCTTGGTTAATTTGAACGGCCTGCTATTGGATCTTCATAATTGTTTCCAACTGCTTCTACTTCTGCTTCTCATCTAGATGCTCTTATGTTTGAAAACTTCATAAGCTCTGATGTTGTCTTCTTCGAAAACTCATTGATCAAACTCCAATAAGTGGAAACTTGGGTAGAGGCTGTTTTTTCTCTTGTAAATGAAGGTATCTTTTTTTGGATCATTTCAAAAAAAGTGGAAAGGTTGGGGGGATATGTAAAAGATATTCGTTCTTTTCCATCACTTTGGCATGTATAAAAAAAATATTGTGACATTTCATTTCTTACAGTATTTTCAATTTTATCATTTTTTATATATCGATTTGGTCGATTCCATCTTTTATAATCGAAAACTAGAGTTACAAAAGGTTTTTCAAACCATAAACAATAATCCTCTTTTTTTTTTATTTTGAAAAATTCTAAATTCGAATTTTCTTTATTTCCATCTAGATTTTCAGAAAAAGTTTTATAGTTATAGTATGTTCGAACGTGGAATTCATCATCCTTATTAATTTTGTCTTTTCCATTCACTCGGATTTCTTCCATTTCATCGATTTTGTCCAGATCCTCCCTTTCTTCCGAAAAAAGAGAAGGAAAAGGAGCTTCTTCGATGGATACCTCTTGGTCCTGTTCAGTCCCACCCCTTTCTTCCGTTTCTGAGGTTCCTTTTAGTTTCTTAGTAAAAATGGGTGATGGCATTCTGCCTAAATAGTAGACACAGGTAATAAATAAGAGAATACTAAAGATTCGAGCCATAGAATTTCTCAATTCTGA
>JAKUCM010008153.1:0-33544 GCA_023374145.1 Lepidium sativum
TTCTTAATAAAGAAGTCAAGAGAATATGTAATTGATTATATTGAATGAATTTAGAGATGAATGGAGAAGAAGAAATTAGCAACATATAAATAGAGAAATAGATAAAGTATTTGAGTTGTATCTAACTATTCTCATTTCTTAACAGCTTCCTTCAATATAAGAATCATTTTTGTAACAGTTGGAAGTTAAATAAACCTGACTTGACTTCGAAAGTCTTTCTCACTGTAGTTATATACATACATATATATGTGATATGTGTTAATAATATATTTAGTTATTTACATATTGAATTAGGGGTTTTCGTGGGGACATTTTGATAAATAAATAGAATCTAATATGGACTCAACTTGAATTTGGGATCCAAGAAGGGATTTTGTTAGTCCATAGTCCTTTTAAGTATTTGTTCACTTGACCCTTCATTATATATTATCTCTTAGCCAAACCATTTATTTTATTTACTTATGTTGTGACCTTGTCAATGACAGTGACATTTTAGCGGACGATCTCTGTCGGCCTTTATCACTCAAGCCCGGTTTAACTTGGTTCGGACATAAACCAAAACCTTCTTCTGTTTTTTTTTTTTTTTCTGATGCGAAATTCAGATCAAAACTCTAGTCTCCATAGATTTAGAGGCAGCCCTTAAATGTTATCTTTAGAAATACTTTTTTCTACACAAGTTGAAACTCGAACTTGTAACTAGAGTTAGTTCGGACACCTTCTCCGGTTTTGTTTTAAAATTACTAGTTTTGATTTAGTTTGACCGAAAACAAGAATTGCTGTTTTATAACGATATAACCAACCAACTTCCACATTTTATTTATTTTATTAAACTTATTTTGGTGGTTTGTAGTTTAAACTTTAAAGGGTAATTTCCAGGAAAATAAGTTTAATTTAGGTGATTTTCCTCGTACGGTACTAACTACACGTAAAAAAGATTTGATGACACTTTCTATTATTAATCACAACCACTGAGACTATTTCTAATGGAATCTCTCATAAGAATTTTATCAAAAAAATAATGATACAATATTAAATAATAAATTTTTATGAATGAGTCTCTAATATGAGATATTATGGATGGAAGTTCCTAGAATTTTGAAAGATTTTTTGATTAAAAAAATATTATATATATTAATTTATTATTTTAATTTTTGTAGGAAAAACTCTTGTAACACCTCTAAAACATTTAAACTTGATTTTCGGCTAAATTAAGGGATAAAAACCCACCATTCACAATTAGCCTAATAATAAACCATCAAAGCCTTTTTCAATAAATATATATATATATATATAGGAGAACACCAAAATTACACTTCTCTACGGCTTAATAAATTCATCAACAACAATCTCTTATCAGAAAATTAACAACAACAATGGCGTCAATTATGACACATCTTGTTGTTGTTATTACCATGTTGGGCGCAGTCTTTGCCGTCGCAGAATCCGACATGCTTCAAGATGTTTGTGTTGCTGATTTATCTAATGGTATTTACCCAAATTTGAATTATATTTACGTTATAATGTACCTTACACGATTTCATTTTTTTTGTATTCATCTTTGAAAAGAAGAAAAAACGAGTCAAAAAAATTGTCTTGATATCATTCGGTTGTTTTTTTATAGGTTCAAATTTCCACAGAATATTATGGTTTTTTGCCTATCTATTTTAAAATTATATAATTAAGAAATTTGACACTAGTTATAATATTTTATTCTGTTTTTTTCTCCTATCTACTTGAAATTATGTCATTAAGATATATGTTTGACACCAACTTTGATATTTTGAAACAAAGTCTTCTCATTTGATGTTTATATCTTATTGTCTTTTTGATTTTCTTATTATGTTATTCAAGAGTTTCCTCGAAATTTAATATAAACGATTTTGTTATAAGAAAAAATTTAATGTTGAAATAAAAAGTAGGTGGAAACAAAGGACTGGATCTTCAGCCTATTTTTTCCAATAATAAATTCGAATTACTTTCCTTTTTTTTTCTTCAAAAAAATCATCTGGAATTGACTTTTATTTTTTACTTTAAATTTCTGACTGTTGAAGCGATCAAAGTCAACGGGTACACTTGCAAAGAGTCAACTCAAATAACACCGGAAGACTTCTACTTTCAAGGCATAGCCAAAGCCGCAGCCACCACAAACTCCACCACCGGCTCAGTCGTGACAGGAGCCAACGTAGAGAAGCTACCAGGACTCAACACACTCGGCGTCTCCATGTCCCGTATCGATTACGCACCAAACGGCCTAAACCCACCACATGTCCACCCTCGTGCCTCCGAGATCATCTTCGTCCTCGAAGGTCAACTCTACGTCGGTTTCGTGACAACCGCCGGAAAGCTCGTTGCCAAATATATCAACAAAGGAGATGTTTTCGTCTTCCCCAAAGGACTCCTCCATTTCCAGAAGAACATTGCTGGAGCTCCAGCATCTGTACTTGCAGCCTTTGATAGCCAATTGCCTGGTACACAGTCACTTGTTGCCTCTCTCTTTGGATCTCTTCCTGAAGACATTCTCGGCAAATCATTCCAGATGAAACCTAAACAGGTTCAGAGGATCAAGTCCAGATTCCCATCCAAGAAATGAGATTAATCTTTTTGTCTTTTGCCTTAACTGTAAACATTAAGAGAAGATGGAAGATAAAGAGTGCAACTTTGAACTATAATGAGATTAAAGCAAAGAACTGATGAAAATCTCTGTTGTACATTGTCTTATGCCTAAGGAGCAAATTTTTCAAGCACAAGTTTTTATAAAATTGGGAAAATCAAAGAACTTTCTTTTCCTGATTCATCACTTTGCTGCTCTTCCATCTGGAATGGAGAATAAGACGATGGGCTTTGAAGATTTGACAAAAGGCACATCACATCTGTAGTAGCCTTTCCTCTCAAGCTGAATCACATCTCCACATTTAAGATTTCTCATATTTGCATCACCAAGTGCCAATGTTTCCTTCTTTGTATTGGTATTCAAAAAGTCAGCAACTTCATCGTCATCTTCCAGCTGTGTTGCAGCAAAAGAATAAATCAGTTACGTTGAGAGAGATAACAATAATCTATAGAAATGCATCAACTGATTTTTACCTTCTTCTTGGTGATCAAATAATCAAACTCTGTTAATGTGAGATTAACCAATTCATTAATGTCGGGAAGCCACGTGAGCTTCAGCTTTGTAGTCTTCACAGATCCTTGGAGATTCAGAACGCCAGATAATGCAGTGACACGACCTTCCTCGTCCTTTATGATATCCTTTACAATGGCATTTCCCCAATCCATCAAAGTTACTTCCTCACCAGCGGATATGGCGCTTGCATCAGCTTCCTCGAGCCAAATGCTCTTAGTGAAAGTGGTCGCCTTTTCTCCAGCACCTTCGAATTTCTTGTGCTTTGGAATTAGGCGGACAAACGGCTCATCAGGACCATCTGTTAACGTCAACAGTACACGCCGCTCTGCAATCACAGCTGTATGTCTTGGGCACACAGGATCAATTATTCTCTTATTAATAGACCAAAGTTTGTCCCATTCCATCAGATTTAGATTCTTTGAAGCTCCCTGGAAACGGAAAAAAGAAATCAACAGCATTATTGCAGGAACACACAAATGAGACAAGTAACAACGAAACAGAAAGATTTACCTGCTCAAGGATAAATTGAATTAAAGCCTCGATTTTCAACCCTCTACGTACAATTCCTTGGACTGTAGGGAAACGTGGATCATCCCAGCCCTCAACCAACCCCTTCTGGACAAACCACAGAAGCTTACGCTTACTGAGAAGTGTGAAAACCAGATTCAACCTGCTGAATTCGTAAAGTTGAACCTGTCTCATTCCCATGTCCTCCAGAACTTTAAAGTACTGAGCATTTCGGTCATGGTACTCACTAGATCGAAGGGCATGTGTTATACCTTCAAGAGAATCGACAAACGGGCAAGCAAAGTCATATGTTGGATATATCTTATACTTATCCCCAATACGGTGGTGAGACATAGGGTTGCATCGATAATAAACTGGGTCACGCATGGCTTTGTTGGGATCTTGCATGTTGAATTTCCCACGAACACAGCACTGTAACCCTCTCTCACTTCCCGCAATCATTTCCTTCCATAGCTTCAAACTCTCATCAACGCTATTATTCCTACATTTCGAATCAATCCCATCCATTCTCTCTTTCTGCATCTGTTCCCTCGGTGTGTCATCAACATATGCCTTACCCTCACGGATCAGTTTTTCCGCCATCTTCATCAGTTCAGGAAAATAGTCAGAAGTGTATGTTATTTTCTCATACTTGATCCCCAAGGTCCCAATATCCTTCACAAGATTATCCACAAACTCATTGCTTTCTTTTGCAGGGTTAGTATCATCAAAACGCACAATCACTTCCCCTTGGTAGCGCTCAGCAAAATACTTGTTCAGCAACGCGGCTTTAGCGTGTCCAATGTGAAGATAACCACTAGGCTCAGGAGCAAACCGGAGTCGAACCTTTCCAACTTCTGCATCCGGCAAGTCCACTTCAGGTTTGCCTTTATCTTGCGCATCTGCTTGTTGCTGGTCTTTAGACTTGGATGCAGCAACAGGCTTCCCTGAGCCTTTCTTCGCAACATATGTTGCCAAAAACTTGTTGAGCGGCTCGCTGTACTCGTCTAATATCGAATTGAACCATCTAACCAGACTCTGATACTTTTTGGATTTCCTCAAACTTTCCCACCTTGGCCCGGTTCCTGCCAAAATATCAACCTTCAACTATTGAGCCTTAAGAGAAAGACAAATTCATATTACTTCAGTTGAAATTCACTACTAAGTTATGATTTTTACCAGCGAGAGCTGACCAAATAGCAACATCAGCAATGGAAAGAGAATGGCCAACAAGAAACGTTCGACTCTCGAGATACTTATCCACACGACTGCAAGCATTCTCAAACTCGGAACCAGAGGAGAAGACAGCAGCGTAATCAATCCACTCATCAATCTGATAATCACCACAAGAAGAAGAGACACTATTACTTCAAAAATTTACATCATAAAATGATTCGTCCTATGAAGAAAGACAAGAATCAAAACCTGGGAAGAATCAAAAGCATTGCTTCCGTAGAAATTAGGAAGCGAGTTCACCGATCGACCAACATAGCGGAGAAGAACGGAAGATCCACTCAGTTTCCGCCTAAAATCCAGAAATCCGGATAAAAGGGTTTAACTTTCACTGAAACAAAAAAAATCTCAAAACGCAAAAAAAGAAGGAAAGAGTACCCATCGGAGAAAACAAAAGTAGGAACGGTTGTTGCGGCGGCGGAAGAATCAATAGTAACCGGAGAAGCTGAGAGAGAAAGAGCAACGATGACTGAAAGTGCTGGACTTTCAGCTGGGAACGAAAGCTTCACCCCATCCATAGTCGGATCTGAATTCAAATCCAAGAAATGAATATTAGATGATTGGTTTTGGGCAATGTGTATATAGAGTTCGAGAAATGAGAAAACCAGGGGAATGAATGGAGCGGCGAAGAATCGATAAAGGACGGTAATTTGGTTCTAGGGGTTTCAAAAGTCTTAGGTTTAGGTTTTAGACTTTTGGATGGGTTTTAACTTTTAACTATGGGCGCTCAAAGTTGCAATTTAGTCCATAAAGTATCAATCACTCTTTAGTTTTTCTTCATCTCAATTTGGATCTCTATCTGACCTTGAATAGTAACTCGGCTTTGTCTGAAAATACTTTCATCAATTTATTGATATATTTCCACAACGAAAAAATGATCAAATGTTTAGACTTTATTGAGATTTACTGTTTGTTGCAAAAGTATACCAATGTATTTACTAGTTAATTAAGTATTGCAGGTAAAATGAATAAAAAGAGTCTGTTTTTACTAATCGTCGACCTCTCAGTGTGTTACAGAGTCCTTGAAAAGAAACAAACTCTGCTCCAGTAGACCTAAGAAATGGACAGTAACTACACTCATTAATAAGCATTATCACTGGAAACACAATGCTCAATCGTTACTTCTTATGTATGTTCTTTTGTGACAGATAGGTTCATTACTGATATCATAAGAACCTCAGCTGTAACAAAAGTACTCCTCTGCTTGGATTTACGAAACCTGGATGACTTGATTAATGAGAGACTCTAAACTCTCAACCAAATCCTATAGAACAATCAATACATCTTAAAAAACCTGCCAATACATCCTAAGCCCTATAGAATAAACTTAGCCATCACTAACTGCTCTCTAACCATGTCACAACAAACCATCCGTCCTAGTCTAGTTATAGTAGACTTATACACTAAGGCTTGAGCACTTGGAGCTTCTTCAAACACACCCACATTCTGCCATGAATTATAATCTATCATTTCCAATTCTATCTTGAGAAAAAGAGACCTAATGTCTACTTTTAACTTACAATGAGAACCTAAAACTAATAAACTCAATTCAAGGAATATTATAATTCATCCTTACTGATAACTACTCAGCTACACGAATCAGATTCAATACACAATTGCTCTATCGTACTGACGACAGATGATGTTCTGCACTGTACATAACCTTTTAAAGAATCATCATTGGTCTGGAACATAAGCAAAAATGCTCAATATAGGCATTGATGAATAAACTCGGAAGAAAGATTCTATACAGATTGAGAGACAAAACAATAAAAGCCAATAATAAGAATCTACAACAAGAATCAACCCAAACCCCAATTATAAAACTTACGAATCATCATCATCGATGTGGATTGCAGTCATTAGAGGAGAAATCATTGGTCTCTATCATAACTCTCAACATCTCATGAGTGAAGCATTCATCATTAGGGTCAGAAGTTGGAGAAGAAGAAGTATCCTCATGCTCATTCCTTCGAGGTCTAATCAAACGAAAGCATCCACCTTTACGCGACCCAGAACGTGAAGAAGGAGAATAAGGAGAACAGCATCGACACGGTGATTTGGGTTTCTTACTAATGATCTTGGCTACTAATCGTTTCTTTTTGGTCTTCGAAATCGAGGGCATTTCCAATTGTTCATTTCCGTTCTCAAAATCTTCAGAAATTGTCACATCCTTCTTCTTCTTTTTCTTCCTCGTCGTCATCGTCTTCTTCTTATCAACGTTATCGACTCCGTTGTGTTCATCAATTGAAATCTCCCCATGATTTCCAGGCATTAACCAGACGTCGATTCCGAGTTTGAGAACCCAGAGATCGATCGAGATTAGAATTGAGAGGCAAAAAGGAGTTATTTTTCTGCTATTGTCTTCCACTAGGTTTTTCAATCAACAAAACCTTCGCTGGCCAAATTACTTTCGTGTTTAACGACTTCCCTATTTAATTTGATATATTCGGTACATCGCTGTTTTTGTTATCTGGAAAATATTATTTAATTTGATTGCATGAGATTGCTACACATTTTAATTCTGTTTAATATAAACAACTAACGCATAATAATACACTCTCGACCATACAAGAAAAATAAAATTAATTTTAAAGCAAATCTTTGCAAATTTATCCTTCATTTATAAAAATATATGAAAGTAAAATAATACTAATATAACCCACACCATTTTAAAAATTAAAACTAAAAATAACATATCAAATCAAAGTGCTCACAGAATTTTGAAATTTTAATATATTTAAAAATTTGGAACTATACAAAAATCAAATGTTTTTACCATTTCACATAATTGACAGAGATATAAAAATTCACCTAAATATTTTCTAAGTGAACTAACAAAAAATTTAATCTAGAAATAGGATTTGATTTCGCCATAAGAAAGAGTTGAGTTGAAGATCACAAAGTATTTTTCTTGTTTTAGTATATGATATGTCATTATATCTTCTTTATTTACAGTAAATGTTTATTCGCATGTATAAACAAGTTGACTT
Organism: Lepidium sativum; assembly: GCA_023374145.1. Classification (NCBI taxonomy): domain Eukaryota; kingdom Viridiplantae; phylum Streptophyta; class Magnoliopsida; order Brassicales; family Brassicaceae; genus Lepidium; species Lepidium sativum. The sequence continues at coordinate 7,858 of JAKUCM010008153.1, forward strand.
TTTTCTATTATATTGTTTGTGAAATAATATTATTAGTTGTTTAAAAAATTATATATCTGTAATGAATTTTATATAGTGTAGATTACTCTTTGTTGACCAAATGATTAAAAACTTCATTCATGATTTCGTATATGCAAGGGAAAAAAAACAGAACATCATTTGGATTAATCTAATACGGTTTTAGTTTTGGTCTATTTCTATAGTAATTTGGGTGATCCAAGCCCTCCATCTATATTAGAGAGAATCTGAGTCAACTTATTTTACAGAACCAAATCACTCCCAACCAACGTACCTACGAACATGACTAATTCCAAAGATTAGCTAAGATTGCACGAGAAATCCAACTCACCAAAACTAAACCCCAATTCTTGACTACAAAGTAGATATTGAATCCAAAGTAGAAAAACTCATACTTTCCATCCAAAATTTGTTTAGATGCAGTCATTCTTTTTTCCACTGAATTTAAGTTTCCATTCATTAAAATAGAAAGGAAGTGATATAATACTTGATCCTAAGGAACACAATAATATCCCCAGAACTGATGTTCAAAAAAGAAAAATTTGACATAAACCAAAACCAGAAAATAATCTAAATGACCGAAAAAGGAAAAAACTCGAGAAATACTATTCCGTCTGGGATGAACTTAGCCACCGCAAAGCAAATACGACTACTGTATTTTTAGTTAAGTATTTTTTTGGAAAGAACAAAAAAATAATTTTTTTTCTTATAGTTTTCTTATGTTATTTTAATATATCTTTTATGTGAAAAATGTCATCTAACATATGATATTTTTTTCAGTCAGTTAGATCGACTAGACCTGATCTATAATGTTCACTTTTAAAACTTGAAACTATTAGGTGGAGTATGTAAGCTACTAGAGTACTGAAAAAAGTTTGGTAGTATGCCGTTTTATTCCACTGTATGAATTATATAAAAATGCATGTGAATTACCGACGGCTTGATTGATTGCATAGCGGCCTTTTCGAAATACAAAGTTGCAACAACAAAGTCTAGATTTTAATTCTCAAACTTCAACACTTACATATATAACTTTGAGAAATTACAACACTTATTTTTGGAAGATTAGATCAAACCCTCGGAATCTTATGAGACAAAAGACAGAGAGCTTCAATGCTTTAAGGAACTGATTCCTCCTCGAGCTGATGATGACTTAACCGTTGAAACCGAGTTTTGGTTGAATGAAATAACATTTTTGATTCCATGGCAAGAAATGTGAGAATTCTGACAAACATTAGGAGAAACAATCCTAGCATTGTTCACATAAAGACCAGAACCTCCAGTTTTTGTAATAGTGAACATATGATCAGAAAGACTACAAGGAACAAGAGTTTGGTTTGGGAAATGAAGCATGTGGTTGATCATAAGCCATGCAGGAATTGTATGTCTTAAGATAAACTTCTCAAGGTTCTCCACAGTTATGTCTGCTTCAGAAAGATCGTTGTCGCTAGGCATTAAGAAAGTAATATCAGAGTTTTTGAAGTAATTTGTATCGTTGAGGAAACGAAGAAGGATGACAAAACCATTGAAAGATTGTCTTCTCATGTCGGCCATGGAAGAGATGAGATCGGTTTGGTTGTAGTTGTCATGTCTTAATATGAGATGTGGCTCGGTGGATGCAACAATTGTATGTAAGAAGAAAAACAAAGGAGTAATAATTAGGAAAAAAGTTTTCATATTTAGCTCATATATTTAGATCATTATACTCATAAATACTAAAACTTTGAAAACAAACTTATATATTATGTGAGAAAATATGAAAGTTCATGAGTTTTAGGGGTTAATACTAAACCGGTACAAGTATCGTAGTGATTAGTTGATGCATGATTGATTCATGACTCCCAACTTTTTTCATCTTTTAAGTGTGACAAGAATACTTATGGTAATATATAATCTCCATCTCTTTCATGCTTTCTTCGTTCTTCTTGAAAATGTCATTGCAAATTTCGCTCCTATTGTTAGAGGTTTAGCTTATGATTCATCTGTTGTAAATACTATATTTCACTAAATAATAAACATTTTTATATTAATGAGATATATAATTGAAAAAAAAATCCAAACCCAATTTTTCATTTTATAAGTATAGAATGATTATTGGTCTAGTAGTTTGAAGATTCATCCTCTGTCTTTTTTGGAAGGAATAGACATCTTTTGTTTCGAGGATTTGTTAATGGTTCGAACCACCATATCCGCAAGATTTTTATGAACAGTCATGGAACAACAGATCAAACCGAAGGAAGATTGTATTACACCAAATTATGTGTTAATGTGTTGAACTACATACAGAATACTCCACTATAGAGTAACAAAAAAAGATAGACAACACAAAACTGCGTTACACACAAGTATAACCGAAATAAATACACACATATATACATCCAAAGACGAGAAGAAAAATAAAATAAAGATGATGAACAGAGAGTTGAGAGAGTTAAATTTAGTGAAGAACAAGATCATTGAACCCTCGTTTAGAGGCTAAGCCAATGACACACAACATGTAAAACACTTTACCACTCTTTGCTTTTGCTTTTACTATTGCCTTTCCTTTCTCAACTTTAAGCTTAGCCTTAACCAATATTGGCTTCTGTGATTCTCCTAGTCGCTCTCTCTCTTCTGCTTCTGGTTCCTCCTCTATTGTCTCTAGTCTCCCTTTGAGTATCTCTTCTAAGTCTTTCCCCAAATCACATATCCTCTTATTCTGTCAAATCACAACATCTTTTTAGAAAATTACATGTCTAATAGCGAAAAAACATATCCAAAATCTTCAGTTTTTGTACCTCGAAATCGCGGTTTAACTCCCTCTTGTTCATCCTTCTATGTACAATCCACCACATCTTTCTATATACCAAACTCCTCATATGAAGATCTTTCTCCCTTCTTCAAAGTTCTTTCTTCTTTTGTCACATCAATTTCCTTTGCAGAAAATGTGATGGCTTTCTTTCACCAAACCTTTTACAGCTTTATAATGATACTACATAATTCTCACAAAGTGACCAAAAAAGTTTGTTACTTTACAGACAAGCTTCAATCTTTAAATGTGTTACTTCTCATTATAGCACATATATTAAAAATACGAGGTGGTTGTCACAAATCATTACATTCTGTTTTGTATAAGTCTTTATGTTCTGTAAAGTGTTCATCATCTTTATCATGCTATCTCTTCTTCTTGCCTTTCTATCTCTTTTTTTTCTCTCCCGTAATTGATGCTTTATTAGTCACGCTTAATATTCAGCAATTATATTAAACAAAATTAATTATTTGGTTGATTTATTAATCTATCTTGTTTATCGTCAACGCTAATCTCAGACAATCTAATTCTATATAATGTACTTGCAACTTCAAGAGTATCAACATACACTTGACTTTCACTTGCCCCTTCACTTAACATAGCGCATGACAGGTCTTAGAAAGATTAAGGTCAGTTAGATTCTTTTTTTCAAAAAATTTATACTCCTTATAACTATAATATTTAAATAGTTTAAAGTATGGAGATTAAAAGATTTCGCCAATTAAAAATTTGGAAGGACAAGGTATTTTCCAAACTAAGTTTTTACTAGCTATAGATATTTTATTGATGGAACTTGAAAAGACTCAAAATATCTTTTTAGTATTTTTTTCCAGACGCGACGAATAGAGCTTACATGAGAGTTAGATGATATTTTTGTTTCCTACCCCCTTTGCATATGGAGTTGGAGGCAATAATTTGGGCCATGAATCCTTTTTGAATCTGGGAATCTCATAAGTTACATGCGCAACAGATTGTTCGGAAATTTTGAAGCTTGTGTCTTGTCTTGAAGATTGGCTAGCTTTCTTTCATTATTTGGAGGAGTTCGATATACTTCTCCCTCCAACAGATTCTAAGATCTCTCGATAGAAAAATCGATTGGTTAGTACGTAAAATTTGAAATATTTTTACAAATTGTACCTTTATAAACTCCTTGCCTCCCTCTTGATGCTCAAATCTAATATAAGTTATATTTGCTGATTTTTTTTAATTACATGAAAACATCATTCAATATATATTAAAAAAAAGTTCAACCAGTAGTTAATTGTATTAAACACAAAATTATACAATTGACAACAAAACATCCAATAAATGTACATTTTGCTTCAAAACATGAAAAAAAAACATAATATAAAACCAAATTATTCTAAACATTTTATAAAATGAAGCTGAAAATATTGGAAAACGAGAACACACACAAATTCAGTTCCAAGATTAGTTGACTACTCATTTTGTGTCAAAAATTAGAGATTTTTTGTTTAGTGATATGAGATCATTGTGTAAGTAATAAAGAAAATAAATTTGACTTGAAAAAAGTTTTATGGCTACAAACATATAGTTTTGATTGTTTCTTCTCATAAATAAATGTTTTTAAGAGACCAACGAAGTAAAGAGGATTCACTCTTCCACTAGCTAGCTCTCATCTATTATAAAAATAAAGAAGAATTGAACCTTATTTTTATATATCCTTCATTACAAAACATGGCAATTACAAAGCATCATAAATAACATTTGATGAACCTTAAGCATACGATATTTTCATCACTCCTCTCTCTTTTGTTATTATTTTTGATAATCGAGAAGTTCCAGCTTTTAGGAGAGCGTGGACTCTGACTAGTGGAGACCTCACGTCATCCTCTATAGAAAACCGAGATCTTCAATTGAAAGTCGCTGAATCATTCCCTTTCACTGTATATATCTTTAGAGACCAGAGAAAGCCATGTGAATTCCTTTCCCACAAACAACTCGAACATGTGTCCCCTAAACTTTTGGTACCAAACTTAAATCATTGGCCTATCATTGCTTAACTCGTTAATCTATATTCCTTACGAAGTCAAAATTTGAGCCTTTTGTCTACAAAAATAGGGAAGCCCCAATGAGAAGAAAAAATGAGATTGGGATATAAACCTTCTTTGTTCATTTTATCACTGATCCATGCGTAAATGCTCAAGATCCTTCTTGGTAAAACCAATGCCTTAAGAACCACTCTCCTCGATCGCTTTACTCTAAACCCTTTTGACCTACCCTTCATCTTCTTTCCTGATTTATGTCTTTTAATTCTTGTCGTCACCTTCTCATAATGGTGAGTTAGCTTCTGGTACCGGCATGATGATCTTGACCCATTCTTACCAATAATCTGAAGCATCTGAAGCTTCTTCTTCTTGTTGTTTCGAAGATACAAAACAGTGTAAACAGATGCTTTCGAAGATACTTTTTGTTGAAGTAGTTGTAAAACAAATAACACAAAACATATAAATGAGTAACATGAATCAAAAGAAAACACAGTTGATTAACAAACAAAGAACACTTTGATGATGATTGATGAGAGAAAGGGGCTCCATAAATTATACGAAAGATTCTGAAAGCACATGGCTATATTCTTCTTTGTATTTATTAAAAATCACAAATCCCCAAAATCCTATAAAATTTTGTAGGATCTGTTTAACCACACAAGCCAAAGAGAGAGAGAGAGAGACTGCATGTGTTTGACCTATGTGACTATGGCTGTCCCATAAAAGATAGAGAAAATAATAAAGAATATATCTTTATAGAGAATAAGAAACTTGAGAGAGACATGTGCAATGATTGAATTAAGAGTTTTTAATCTACTAGATAAGGAGATTAAGCAGAAGACAAGCCACTAACAAAATCCAGTGGCGTTATATTTTAGTAACGTCAATTGAAACTTTAGAAGAGTGTATAAGTCAGTGGCACAAAGCTCCCAGTTTCTATTTAAGTATTTGGGTTTAAGGAAAACCTTCAAAGGTATTAACACTTAATACAATGAGAATGATATAAAAAATTCTGCAATTGGAAAACTCGTGAAAGATTAAATTAAACTTTTGCTACTTTTTTCTTCTAGAATTCATCTCCAAGTTAATCCAGTTATTACTAAGATCTTGTCAATTATCTAATTATTGACCCAACAAAAGAATTGAAGAGAAAAGATTGTAGTAAACACATGAACGCAACCCATGAAAGGTTCTGAATAAGTTTCGCTCATTCTAAAACAAATTCTTTTAACTCAATTCTGAAACAGATTTTGGTGTTTTTCTAATTTTATTTATTCATTTTTTTGTCTATTTTGAAGGCATAACTTCTAATTTTATTTCTTTAGTCTATTTTTGTAAACTTGTTTCCACGAATTGAACAACAAAATTAAATATTTTAGTTTTAATTTTGAAATTGTGTAGGAGAAAAAATAAAGTGAGGTTTTCTGAGTTCTAAACCCTAAACCTAAATTTTGACATTACAATATGGGCAATGTTTTAGAGGTTTTGTAAATTGGGAAGTAAGACCATCTCCAACCATTGGTCTCTAATTTTGAATATCTTACTCGCAAAAAATTAATAGTTTATTATAATCTATTTTTCAAATTAAATTTTAATTATTAAAAAAAACCAATAAAAACAATCTACATATCTAAAAACTCATCTTAGAGTCTCTTAAATCTCTTATTTAATAGACTCTTATCCTTCTCTCTCTTCTTTTCTCATTATTTTTTATTTTTTTATTTGTAAGACTCTTGTAAAAACTTCGTATGGAGGTGGTCTAAGAATTTATGTTCTTTTAAAACTGGGTATCTTTTCATCAAGTAATAAGATATCAAGATTCATGAGAGCTCCATGTTGATTGGAATTTCTAGCCTCCCACATACGCAAGATCGCGAATGACGACGATATGGCGCATTGTTTTTCCGAGTTCAAGTTCAGTTAGAGGGTTTTTTTGGAGAGTAAGATCAGGTAAGTTTGAAGCGTGAGAATCCATTGACTTTCAAGTTTAGGAAGATTATAAGCTTATGTGGAAGGAATGGCTGGTTGAAATTAATGGAAAATTTATAGCATCGGAAAGGGATTGTTTGTATCACCTATTGTAAGTTAATATCATAATGACCTCAACTTATTACCATGGAGGTGAATAGACACTTGTTAGTTTTGCTTGTTTTGAATATAATTGTAATTATGGTAGTGGGTATTGAAGAAGTGAATTAATAATCGTAACAGTTGTTTGAGATAGTGAAGCTTCATATGTTTGAAGTCTAAACCAATTTCTATCACTGAACCAAGATTTTGGTGGAGTCTTAATTACATGAGTAATGGTAATTGTGAATTTTGTAAATGCTGTTGAAATATCTGTGGGCAACGATAGAGGTAGAAGAAGGATAGACACTGATGTTCTCCTTGGGAATCTGGAGACAACAAGGAGAGAAGCTACTCATGAATAAAGACCCTGAATTAGCAGCAATATTCAAATCAACGAATTTTTGAAGGTGAATGTATTAAGGTTTCAAATATTCAAAGTTACGTCGGATATGTGATTGGCATAGATGAGTGGCTCCATAACAAAATGATAGGTTTCTATCTATGCCTGAGACCGAAAACCTCTATCGAACCATCATGGGAATGGTTTTAGTTGGATTGTTCGTGATAGGAGTGAACAATGATCCACATTGAAGCTGTAAAGTACTCTAAACAAAAGGAGCTACGTATACATGAGCCAATCAATGGAAGATAAGAGTCAATAATGATTACTTGGATTTATAAATTATGACTTGTATTTATCACTTAATGTCATTGGTTCTTTGTATAAGAGAGCTTGCTGAGGTGTCATCTCCAAAGACTTTTGAATGCCACGTGTCAAACTATGGAGCGACATAGTCTTTTTTTTTTTTGTCTTTTTTTAAGGCTTAACTTCTAATTTTATTTCTTTAGTCTAATTTTGTAAACTTGTTTCCATCGATTGAACAACAAAATCAAATATTTTAGTTTTAATCTTAGAACTGTGTAGAAAATTTAAAAAGAGAAGAAAAATAAAGTAAGATTTTCTCTGTTCTATTAGTTAGGATGATATAGATGACTGATTTTAATGGTTTCATTCTTCTTTATAAAGTTATATTATAAAGAATGACAAATTACATTACAACTACAACAACAGATTACATTACTACAAGAACCAAACAACAAATAGAAAGTCATTACAAAAGATATATTACATTAAAAAAAAAAACAAATTACATTACAACAAAAAACAAGCTACAAATTCAAAGTCATTCACGAGTTCAATATGTCAGTTATTAGTTTGTTCTTGAGAGTCATTTCCATATCAGAAAGTGGCTCTATTTTTGCAAGGAGACTGTCCAACAACTTATTTTTAGAAAGCCTCTGTTTCATTGCTAAATCCTTGTGTTTAATCTCCCACATGCTCCGAAACTCTAGTAGAGTATTGCCTTTTTCTACCATTGCGGTTACCCTGTTCAATGCCCTTTTAGATTTGTTTTTTTTTTAAGCGTTAACACCAGGTAAATGAGCTTGATCCTCTTCATGGCTAACTAGTCCAGAGGTTGAAGACTGTGTGGAACCCTCATGAGTCTTCATTCCCTTTGACATTCCATTTCCTTATTTTTGACACCATTTATGATCATGTCTAAGTTCTATTCAAGCATGCTCTATAGTGAACTTCTGCTTGTGATCATTAAAGTAAACCTAGTGTGCCAACTTCATAACATCATTGTCATTTTTCCTACTCGATTTTTGAGATGATGATGCCTCATAGCGTCGTACAAATTTGCATACTATATCATTGATCTTTGACCACATTTGCTTACAGTGACTTGTCTCCCTTTTTTGCAGACCCACAAGCTTAGGACTTGAGCAAAGTAAGCTGCAATCCTCTTCCAAAAGACTTCAGCTTTTTGCTCATTCCCACAATTGGATCCTTGCTTTGTTTAGCCAAGCACTGATGAGCACAACATCTTCTGTGGAAGTCTACTTCCTTCTTAATCTTTGATCATCAACTTTACTTGGAGCTTTAGACCATTGACTACTAAATACATTAGCTTCTGATTCACCAAGTTGAATACTTAGTGAAACCCTCTCATAAAGAATGGGTTCATGGTTATGTGTTTCTTGTTGACTATTCAATAGGTCTAGGAAGTCAGAAGACTGACTATATGGATTCTAAGGATCCATATGTGGGTGTTTAAAAGAGAAGAAAATAGAAGACTAAAGGTGGAACGGTATAAAAAACATAAGCTTTGTGGTTAAGAAGCACGGCACAACAAGCTTTCATAAATAAGCTTAGGTTAAGACACAACATTCTTTGTGGTTTTAGTATTCAATGTCAACATAACTCAACTCTTTACCTAACTAAAAACTACAAGCATTTACACAAATCAAATAAATTCACAATAATGAGTGTTATGTCCTCCTAATCAACGTCTACAAACATTTAACACAAATAAGACATTTATCACATCTATCTACAAGTATCTGTATAAATACTTTCTTTCTACAGAATTTGAATAATAGCTGAATACATGAAAACAGAGAAGTAAAACGATGACAAAAAGTAGAAAAAAAAATCAAAGGTTGTGAAATGTAAAATGCATTGCTTAGAGAAAACAAAACACTAAAATCTAGACCACCTCCTCAATAAAATAAAACATCACACTTCTTTTCATTTCACAAGATATTCAAGCAAAAGAAAAAGATGTCAGACAATCAAGCAAAAGAAGAACATGTCTCAAGCAAGTATAACTAGTGATATGATTTAACACAATAGTTATACTACTGTTTATTTATATCACACTTAATTAGCACACACAAATTACTCTCCTGTACATTATTAGACTTTTCCTATAATTTCAAATTACTTTGTCAATTTCAATATACCATTAATAAACATGTAATCTTACATAGAGTTTCAACATTTATCCACTCATATTTTAAAAGACTATTCGAGTTTCTTTTTCTTTCTAAAAGACTATTCTAGTTAAACTTCAAAAATTAAGCATATCAATGAAGATATTTACTTGTTCTTCACCACTTCCACCTGAATATGCCTCAGGAATATTAGAACTTGCTTGTAAAATTGTCTGGGCAGACAGGAGACAGTTATATGACCACACATGAAGCCAAGACAATAAAATTTTCACCAAAATTAGTACAACAAATAAATCACTAAATTCATCAATCTTTTAACTTATAACTGTATATCATTATTTCTGTAACAACAAACAACCCTAATTTAATACCAAATACCCTAATTTATACCAATTGACATCAATCGAAGAACCCTAATTTTAAAAACCAAACAACCTTAATAGCAAAAATCAAACAACCACAACTCACAAAATTGTACCTAACGAAATCCTAACAATTTGGAAAAGAATCCCTCTAATTTTTTTAACATAATTTCGGATTTGGTGAGTCATCTCGCCAATTGGTGAAGACGATGGTTTGATTTGCTGACTCACGACCTTTGATGTTCACACGCGACTGTCGAAAAGAAGATTTAGCAGGTCTAGCCGTCGATTTGAGACTAGTTGTGTTTATCACCACCAAAGGAGAAATAACAAAAAAAATTGAGCAAACAGAAAATGAAAATTCAGACGCGACTCATAACTTTCTTTTTCAAAAAAAATCCTATATCTAATAACAGAATAACACGTATGCATCTCTTAAGATTTTTTAAATCTCTTAACTAAGAAACAGTTTTTAAAATTCATTAATGCCTTAAAAAAAGTATTAAAAATCGCCCTGTTAGAACTGCTCTTATATTATAAATAAACCAAGTTTTTTCTCAGGAATGGACTGTATAGCAAGACCCAACAAAGGTTTTCATTCCTCATTACTTGGCTATATGGTAAGACCCAACAGTAAAGCCCATTATAAGGCCCATTACATGTAAACAGTCTAGAAACCAAAGGAGAAGAGAAGGCATCTTTGATCTAACTTGTTAAGAAAGGGACACGAAAAAGAAGCTACTTTACTTTCTCGTTCACAGCTTTCGCGTCTTTCACTGTAACTCCAAGCAAACTTCACGTTTCTTCTCCGTACAATACACACCACTTTTGACTTTCCCAAACCAAAACCAACTTCTATCATAATGATGCTAACATAAACTTGCTACAAGAGTGTTATTAATCTGATCAACAACGAGATTATACAGTGATTAAATTGAGCAATTAACTAACACTGATAAAAAGCAGAGAAAAATCTAAAACCTTTAGAAGCAGTAAGAAGGTTCATTTAAATGAAGAAGTCTGAAAAAGCGTCTCCGGCGGTTGAAAAACGCTGATCTAAGTCGAGACCAAACGACGCGTTTCAATCTCCGAGCTGATCTCAATCTACTCAACACAACTCGTTTAACTCTCTTGACAGATCTTGTAACTTTCTCAGTGAAGCTCTGTTTTCGTGAGAATTGGTAACTTCTGAGAAACAATTGTCTCTTCTCCAAATATTCTCCATATGTTGGTCCATTAGAACCATGACCATGATTGTAATAATACTCACCAAAACTGCTACTTCTCAATACGAGCTTCTCACTCATCGTAAACTGAGAAAACAGAGATTGGAATTGAAGGTCTCGGTACAGATTCCAGTAGCTCGCCGTCGGAAACGCAGTCGCGTTATTGTGAACAATTAGGTTAAGCGATTTATGTCTCCCTCTCTCTCTTGAGTCTTGAGGTACTTATAGATCTTTTGCTTTAAATACAGGAACTGTATTTTTATTGGCTAATTCATATCTTATTCTCCAAAAATTTTGGTATGACTTTTAATTTTTAGCTTTTTCCCAAGAAGCAACAATAATCCATTAACATTTAAGTAAAACAGTTAGTCAAATGAAAACATTTGATTCGAGAATGAATGTGGATTTTTATTACTCTCTTAATTATGACACTATTTGTTTTGAAAATGAAAAAATGACACACATACATTGAATCAGAAAACATTTTCGATGCAGTAAAGATAAACGTGAAATTACGTATTATTCAAGAAAATTAATTCAAAGAACTTAATGAAAAGAACCTTTTTATTTAGGTTTAAAATATTATGATATTGGTTTTGATTCGTACTTAATATATTCATTTCAGTCTCCATGATATAATTTGTTAAGTTTCGAATATCTTATTACTTCTGTTAAAATAGTGAGCTGTAGTTGATCTTTATACTTATAGTGCTATATTTATTTATTAATAGTCCCATTATGATCACAGAAGATTATGAGACCCAAATATATACTATAGTTTATGGTTGGTGTACTAAAGAAGTAAAGTGTTGTTAGGTGTGTGAAGATGTGGCATTAAATAGGGAGAGACAAACCAAGCTCTTATGCATTTATACTTTACTTGCTTTGGTCAAAACCTAACCTATCATCCTAAGAACATGACCTTTTATTCAATGTCACAACAAAATCATAGTGTTTCCAAAGTTTCACAAGGTCACCATCTGAGTCTTAGCCTTTTAAGAGTCAATACTCAATAATCAATATACTGATGCCAAGAACACACAATATGTAGATATTATCAGACTTTGAAACTCATTTGAGGTTACATGTATAATAAAGAATATTCCTAATTCACAAGCTTGAGAAGTTCCATATCCTATTGTATCTACAAAGCAGGCAAGAACAAGAAACAGGCTGCAAAAGGAAATGCCAGTAGAAGACTCATTGTATAAGGATTTACAGGAGTCACAAGGCAAATGCGTTTTAGAAGCTTTTTCATTTATCCTCTAGTCTCCCACTAACATCTTTCCAGTGAAGAACATGTATGATAAGATTCATCTGAATCCAACTATTAGGAGCACGTTTTGTACCTTGTCAATGGTGCTTTCTATATCTTTTCTGCTCCTATCTAGTCCCACTTTCAGTTGCAGATGGGACATTGCTTGGGAAGTTAGATAAATCGATGTCAATGAGCGACATATCATACATTGTATCAAGAGAATCTGAGGCGTCCGCAAGCAAGGAAGATTTCACAACATCAGAGCGTGGAAGATCAGAAGTTACACTGGAGCTTTTTGGTGAGCTTCCCTCTGAAGACAGACTACTTGAGACCGATACACCATCTATCTTGTTTGCATACACGGGTTTGTTCTTTCTCATTGCATCCATTTCTTGGCCAGTTGGCACAAAAGTTCTTGAGCGGTACTTCTTTGTCCCCTCCTCACCACCATCTTGATGGTTATAGAGCACATAATCGTGATAAGTAGGAGCAAACTGTCATAAACAATCATCAGGAAACCAAAATAACAATGTTATTATTTGATATAAAGATGGTCTAAAATACAAATCAGTTACCTGGTGAACAGTGTCATGGTAGAAGTCGTTTAGCTTTACAGCATGTGATAGGCTCCCAGAAAAACTGCCAAATCCACCAACATTGGCACCAGCATACTCCTTGTATGGAAAAGCATAGAAATGACATGCTGCAGCGATAAGCATCTCAACACATATTATTAAATTTTGAAAATGAGCTGCTTCTTCTGCGGTCTGTATGAATCCAGATTTTGCAGCAAGAAAAACCAGTACACCCTGTACAAAGATGGGAATCAAGGAACACTATAAGAAAACACACAACTATATCTGGAAGATAGCAAAAGGAAAGACTAAATCCGTTACTACACAAATTTACCTGCCAATATGTTAGAAAGACCACAGACTTAATGATCACAAACTTTGGGACTGGATTGAATGGCTGAAGTAGATCTCTGCATGCCATATAAAAGAGCACAAGCGCGTACAAAGCCACTGTGTAGGATATGGTATAGATGATGGTAAGATAGAGAAATGCTTGATTAGGGTTAAAATTCCCGTCTTTGTACTTCCCTTTCGCATAAAGCACAAGTGTGACAGCGACTAAGATAGGCTTCAGAATTACAAACTGCAGGCAGCCTTGCTTGCATCGTCGAATAAAACGCCTGCATCAAGATAAACAGAACTCATAATGGGAACGAAAAAGCATTTATAGAGAACCTAAAAGATTTGTGTATGTTATATGATTTGCACAGAAAATGCAACGGGCAAAGTAATAGGAAATACTGTGAATGACTATGTAAACACTGCCTTTATTTATAAAGTCAAAAGATTGGTATCAAACTTACCCGTCCAATGCTAATGGCGGAAAGCAACATGTCATGAGACACCAAGATGGCTTTAGAGAGCGACCGCTTAAACTAAGCACTACTGATCCTGGGCCTCCAACCCATGCCAAGCACAGCGACAGGAAATTGTAAATGACCCATGCTTCATAGCTGTTACATCAAATAGGTAATTAGATAGATATAGATATCAATGTAAATCATTGACTTCATACAGACACTGAGAACTATTGAGGCATTCTAAAAGAAGAAAAAATCAGCACTAAAGTCGTCAACCCTCGAGATTCAAGGGTCAAAGAAAAGTTGTTCTAGCTGTTAGAGAAACCACATCAATCAGCAGAAACAGAAATTTAGGAGTACTCACACTTCTCGTATAGAATTAAAATATATCGAGCTTTTGGGTAGCACAAGAGACAAGAATGACATCAAGGCATAAACCTGGAAGCAATAAGAAAACATCAAGAAGATGTCAGGGAAACAGAAGTTAAGGACTAGACACAGTTGAGGTTAGAGATGATAAAGACTAACCGGAACCATGAAGATAATGCGTACGATATATCTCTGATAAGTTGGTTCCGTGTAATTCAAGAGGTGCCTATAGATATGAAAGATTGCCAACGCAATGGCTCCAACAGTACATAGAAATGCCACAATATTAAGATAAAGTGGTATCAACTCCGCCATTCTACACAAATAAATGAGACAAAAATCCGCAATTAACAAACTCGTCAAGCTATAATCCAAGCAAAATGTAAAAGGAAATAGCTACTAGCCTCTAAAAGAGCTCGACAAATCCGTAAAAAGTTCAAATTGCCGCTTGATTTCTTCGCCTTCGAAAAGGGTATCAAAGAGAATGATGATGAATTCTGAAGGATTAGAGCGAGATCGAAGGAGGAACAAGATCCCTAAACAAAAGCCCCAGTATCGCAATATACTAAAGTTGGAAGATTTGAGTCGAGGATTGATGTGTGTTGTATGAATCAAATAGAAATGTCGCAAACCCAGAAATTGAGACGCAAATCACGAAGATCGTACCTTGAAAACTGAAGGCGGATAGAAAAATGTAACCGTAGTAACGAAGCAACAACAGAAGAAAACAGATAAAGGGAAAACCCTAAAAGAGAAATTAGTGGATTTTGTGATGAGGGTTTTGATAAGCCTTCTCTCCTTGTTGTTTCTTCTTCTTCTTCCTTGAGAAAGGAAGAAAACTTATGGAAACAGCAAAGCAAGTCGAAAAGAAGCAAAATGTAGAAATTTAAAAGAGGAATCTTTTGATTTAATTATAGTTGTCTCAAGGTTTTTAGATCAGCAAAGATGTGGAATTTGTTCAACGTCCATCGATTCCAGCCTGTGAACTTCAAACCCTTAAATTATTTCTCTTTCCAACATTAATTTAACTTACTTACGGAATAATCTAATTTTTCTTCATTCATTGGTCTTATTACCAGCTTCAATATATACAAATTAGAATTATACAAAACTACATTATTATTTGTCGGCAAAGGAAAATAACTACATTATGGTCGTCATCTGCGTTAACAATAGGTATATGCGGCTTCCTTAATAAAAGTCTAAAAATTATAAAACTTGATAGACATAGATAAAACATATATCAAAAATATTAAATTTTGTATTTTTTCTTGAACTTTTTATAGTTTGTTTCTAATTTTGTAAGTTGTCTTAAATTTTATAATTAATCTAAATTTATTAGAATTTATTTGATGAATTTACTAGTTGTATGATATTTGTTTGATGTATTCTTTTTTTGTTTTTAAAATATTTATTTTTTATTAATAATTAGATTAACAAAACTCGATTCATAATTTAATATCAAAGTCATCAATTAAATCATCATAATTAGTAACCACGAGACTAAAAATCTTTATATTATGATATTTATGTTTTGATGCTATATGATATTTCTTTAATACTAAAATCTTTTATTTAAAATTAAAATCTATTAGCATGCTTAATGTTATATATAAATTAAAGAACATAATTAAGGTTCTTCCATTTATTTATTTTACCACTAAAGATTATTTTATCGATGATATGCATAAAATACATGAGAAAAAATCAAAGCTACTACATAATGAAACAAAAACGTAATATGATAATCTATAACACTGAAGTCCACCGAGCCCAAACATTTATCCATTGCCAGATGTATCGACATGTCCTTCAGTAGAACATTCGAAGATCCACATATCGTCGTCATACAAACATCGGACATGTCTGCTTGTTTTTGCTGTCATAAGACTCATCCATCCAAAAGTAGTCTACAATTTCCGTCACCGCAAGGTCAGAATTTGGAAAAACCACATCATGGGCCTAAATTTATATAAGACAGGCCCAACAAAAAGCCCACTAAGGCTGATATTTTAACACCACTTGAGAGGTGGCAGAAAGAAATAAAGATAGGGCGGAGCAGAGAAGCAAAGCGTGGAAGGTTACAAAGCCTTTCAAAACATTTCTCTCTTTCACTCTCAAACTCCCACCTTATCCTTCTTCTTCTCCTCTCCGTCGAGCGAGTATCTCGAAGAAAATGGCGTCAACGACGGTAGGAGTTCAATCACTTTACCAGGTTCCTCACTTAGAAATCTCTAAACCCAATTCCAAAAAGAGGTCTAATTGTTTATCTCTCTCTCTGGATAAGCCTTTCTTCACTCCCTTATCTCTTCGTACTAGAACTCGTCTTATCCACTCCTCTTCCTCTTCTCTTCTTCTCCCTTCTGCTGTTGCTACCCCCTAATTCAGTTCTCAGTGAGGAAGCTTTTAAAAGCCTTGATCTTTCTGACGACGAGGAGGAATTCGACCTCGACGACGTTTCTGATGATGTTGAAGAACTTGCTATCTCGAAACTCGGTTTACCTCAACGTCTCGGTGAGGCTCTTGAGAAGCGGGGGTATCACTAATCTCTTTCCCATTCAGGTTCGTCTCTTCCTCTCTGGATAAGCGTGGCTTCTATTTCAAAGTTCAAATTTTGGTAAAAAAATTGTTTTTTTTTTGGATAATTTGAATTGTATTATGGCTTATATGTGCTTATTTTAAACATGGTGTGTGTATTAAAGAGAGCTGTGTTGGAACCTGCACTGCAAGGACGAGATATCATAGCTCGTGCAAAGACAGGAACTGGGAAGACTTTGGCTTTCGGTATACCTATCATTAAACGCCTTACTGAACAAGCTGGAGACTACACTGCTTTCAGGTCTTTTGCTTTTACCGTACATATCCTTTGTTTACTTTGACGGGCCTTTTCATTGGAGTTTGCTGAGGGGTTTGTGTTGTTTTTTTTTCTCTCTTGTTGAGCAGGAGGTCTGGTCGTCTTCCTAAATTCCTTGTCCTTGCACCGACTCGGGAATTGGCGAAGCAAGTGGAGAAGGAGATTAAGGAGTCTGCACCTTATTTGAGTACTGTTTGTGTGTATGGTGGGGGTTTCTTATACTATTCAGCAGAGTGCTCTGACTCGTGGTGTTGATGTTGTTGTTGGAACTCCTGGAAGGATCATTGACTTGATCGAAGGAAGGAGTCTCAAATTGGGAGAAGTTGAGTATTTGGTACTTGATGAAGCTGATCAGATGCTTGCTGTTGGGTTTGAGGAAGCCGTGGAATCGATTCTTGAGAATCTTCCAACTAAGCGACAGAGCATGCTTTTCTCAGCAACTATGCCTACTTGGGTCAAGAAGCTGGCTAGGAAGTACCTTGACAATCCCTTGAATATCGATTTGGTAAAAGCTTTTCTCTGTTTGCCCCTTTCCCTTCCTTAAATTTGTATAGCTTGACTCGATGCTTAATAGTATCTTTTTGTTTGTTTTACTGGATTGGCAGGTTGGAGACCAAGATGAGAAGCTCGCAGAGGGGATAAAACTTTATGCTATCTCAACCACTTCGACATCAAAACGCACTATTCTAAGTGACCTTATAACTGTATGGCTCAGCTGATAATTTGTTGTTTTCTCAACATGGTTTATTATTGATTTGTGTCTTTAGCCCTAAACTGGTTTTTTTCTATTTTCAAAATTTGAAGGTGTATGCGAAGGGTGGCAAGGACCATTGTGTTTACCCAAACAAAAAGAGATGCAGATGAGGGTCTCTCTAGCATTGTCAAACAGTATTGCTTCGGAAGCACTTCATGGAGATATATCTCAGCATCAAAGAGAGAGAACACTGAATGGTTTTCGCCAAGGGAAATTCACAGTTCTAGTTGCCACTGATGTTGCATCTCGTGGACTTGACATCCCCAACGTAGATCTAGTAAGTTTCCAAATTTCTATTACATAGTTATTCCTCTGTTAAGGAATGTGTCTGTTTGTTTCTGACATTCTCTTGTACAGGTTATCCACTACGAACTTCCGAATGACCCAGAGACTTTTGTGCACCGTTCTGGTCGTACTGGGCGTGCAGGGAAAGAAGGCTCTGCCATTCTCATGCACACCAGCAGCCAAAAGAGAACAGTGAGGTCTCTAGAGCGTGACGTAGGCTGCCATTTTGAATTCATAAGCCCACCAACTGTTGGAGACTTGTTGGAAGCATCAGCAGATCAATTGATGGCCACTCTAAACGGTGTTCACTCTGACTCTATAAAGCTTTTCTCAGCAACTGCTCAAAAACTATACGAGGAAAAGGGAACAGATGCTTTAGCTGCAGCTCTAGCTCACCTGAGCGGTTTCTCTCAGCCGCCTTCATCGAGATCACTCCTTAGTCATGAAAAGGTTAAACTCTCAATCATGCTTTTAAGATTCAAGAAAACAAATTACAGGTCGATGAAAGCTTTTGTGATTACTACAAACTCCATTATTTAGTATTAACAACTCTTTTTTCACCCGAATGGATTTAAGTCTTTGAAATGGATATGATAATCTGATGATCATGAACTGAGTTTATTTTTCCGTCTGCAGGGATGGGTGACTTTGCAGTTGATACGAGATCCAACACACACTAGAGGCTTCCTGTCTGCAAGGTCTGTCACTGGTTTCCTTTCTGATGTTTACCGTTCTGCTGCCGATGAAGTTGGAAAAATCTTCTTGATCGCAGATGACAGGGTTAGTATCTTTGAAATGATCGTTATATTAACAGTGTTTTCAAAAGTACGTCCTTTTAGAAATCTCTGATTTTGCTATACATATCAGATCCAAGGAGCTGTTTTTGATGTACCAGAGGAAATCGCGAAAGAACTGCTAGAGAAAGAAGTGCCAGAAGGAAACAGTTTATCCATGATAACAAAAGTATTGATCCCAACTTCTTTTTAGTTTCATCTGGTTTTCACTCTTTCGATCCACCACATTCTTATAATTAGACCCTTTTTGACTAACACTTAACATCTTGGGTTTTGATTTTAGTTACCTCCGCTTCAAGATGATGGACCGTCTAGTGATAACTATGGACGGTTCTCAAGCAGAGACAGGATGCCTAGAGGAGGTTCTAGAGGGTCAAGAGGTGGTAGGGGAGGATCATCACGAGGTGGTGGTAGTTGGGGAGGTGATGGTGACAGAGGAAGTAGAAGGAGCGGTGGTGGAGGAAGCAGCTGGTCCCGTGGTGGTAGTTCTAGAGGAAGTTCTGATGATTGGTTGATCAGTGGCGGTAGTAGCAGAAGTTCATCAGGCAGTAGAGCTCCTTCGCGGGAGAGGTGAGTTTCTAAATAAATTTGTTTTACCAGTCTGCGCACTTGTCCCATCCAACTGATTAATTGATGTCGGATAAACAGGAGTTTTGGAGGTTCTTGCTTCATTTGTGGGAGGTCAGGGCACAGGGCAACAGATTGTCCTGACAAGAGAGGGTTTTAGAGTTTCCTTGGCTAATGATTTCTGCCCTCGAGAGAGAGATCCTTGTCCTTTTTTTTGATGTTCTTAATACGAAGATTTCGTGCTTGCTTTATCCGTTTGTTACAGTCGGTAGAGAAGCAAACATGGAAGATATATGCTTCGGACAGGGTAATGCAGAAAAAGAGAGGCAAAAAAAGTAAGTAAAGGAGAAGGTTTTCCTCAATTGGCATTTTCAGAGATTGCTTGAGAAACAAGGGAAAGCTGATGGATCTTTTATGTTAGGTTATGATAATAGTCTTAATGATATCAGTTTCCATGTTTCAGAGTTTTGTATGATTTTATAAGTGGTTAGTCAGTCTATTTAAACTTATTGTTTTTTAATTTTATTAATTGTACGTTTCTATTGTTATAATGTGAATCCTGATCGCATGTGTTTTGACAGAAGAGACTTTGTCACAAAAGAGAAACTTATGTTGCACTATATCTTTTTTTGTCGAACTTGTGTTACTATATAATCTTAGAAACAATGGTTGTTGTCATACAAATATCACATACATAATCAAAGTTTACCTTTTAATAATTCTCTTTTGTTTTCTTCATCATTAACATTGAAAACACCATTATTAGCAAATCATCAATAGAAGATTAAAAAAAAACTTAGTAGAAACCAAATGAATAGTCAATAAAATTAGCTTAGATGATACGATGGAGGAAAGAGATAATCCTTTAGGGTTTATTAGGAATCTGTGGGAGACCACATTTGGTCAAGCATTCTTGGTAACATGGTTTGTTTTGTGTGCCACAATTTATGGAACAAGTTTTGAAGCACTCAAATTTTGATTCTGTCTTTGGCTTGCTTTCTTCTGCATTCGCTCCATTGCATCCTTGTAAATCACATCCCAGAAAAATCAAAGCTAAAACCACCATCACTTTATATATGTTTTTCGTCATTTTCTTTAAGGTAGAAATGTTTTTTTTTCTTTCTTTTCTTAATGTTTTGATGAATAATATGAGACTACATAGTTTATATATTCAATTTTGTTGCTATATATAGTCCATTTGCTATTTTTTTTTGGTGAGGCTTAAATAGGTTTCTGTTATTGGTTTGAGTTAAAGATAGAATATGGTAACTATAGTTTGAACCGTAGTTTTTTTTTTTGTCAACTAGCCTACTGGCTTTTTAAATCTCAGTCCTACTATTGCAGGGGTTCGATCTCTTGTGTTTGAGGTTTGAACTATAGTTTCTTGGTTATTGTTTAAAAAAATGTCAATTCCAAAAGTACTCAGATTTGGCTCACTCTTACAAATCCAAAAGGACTTGTGCAGAAGAATGTACCTGCAAGGCTGCAAAGAGAACTACAATTAAGAAAAAAATAGGTTGACCAATTTACATGGCTAAAGGTAGATTGGAAGATATTCCTCCTCACATTTCTCTATGGAGTACCTGAAGCTCTTAGAAGACACAAAATCTGGAAAGCTATTCAGATCCTGTGGGATCCCGGAACTCCATTGACTTTGATGAAATCATTGATAATTCAGAAAAAAAGAAGAGGTCTCCTCTAGACGAGAAAGTTCGTCATTAACTTCAGATCATTCATGGCAGATTATAATCTTGAAGTTCTTTACGACGTCATTCACTATTTGGAGAGGATTTCGCCATCACCATCTTGTAAGATGCATACTAGACATGTCAATGGAAAGAAGCCAATACCTCTCTAAGACAAGAAGTGAATACCTTCATTTTGAAAGATCTGATCATAATCCTATTGTTACTTCTCTAATCCAAGAGGAAATAAAAGAGGAATTTTCGGATATGACAGAAGCCTTAAGCGTAACAAAGAAGTGCATAAGCTAATCTCAAAACCGTTGGAACTCAATTTCATATGAATGAGAAATGTTTGTCTGGTTGAAATGCACAAAATAGACTAGTTTATATTATGGAGAAGTAATAACAAGGTTAAATAATCTATTTTACATCAAATTATTATTTGTGTATTTGATCACTACTTAAATTTTAATTTGGTTAAAAGTAAAAAACCTATTTTTAGTCAAAGAGTTAAACTTGGTCAATGGTCAAATATTCTCTATAATTGATGAACTAATTTTTATCAATTTTGTAACTCCACAATTGATCTCAATGGATCAAATATTAATTGAGATTACTAAGCGTTATAGACCACAACAATAAAGATATAAAACATCATCTCTCTCATTCATTAGAAAATAGAAATATGAATAATATCAACAATCTCTTCACTTTATTTTTTTCATGATCTGTTTCCATGAGAGTAACATAGAAATATCGTTCTTTAGATTATGTTCTTGGATTGTGCAAGACATAATAATTGCAGTTGTATCCTGAGATTCAGAACGCCATGTATCCGTCACATGTCATTCCCACCTCGGCACCTGAAATGTCCACCTCGGCGCCTGAAAAGTCCATCTTGGTGTGTGCCTACAGGTCACCTTGGCGCCTAACAAAAGGTCCACCTTGGCGCCTCACAGAAGTTCCACCTTGGCGTCTGACAAGAGGTCAGCTCGGCGTCTTACAGAAGGTCCACATTGGCACCTCATTAACACTCCACCTCGGCGTCTGACAAGAGGTCAGCTTAGCGAGTAACATGTCCATCTCGACGTCTAACAAGAGGTCACCTCGGCGTCTAACAGAAAGATCACCTTAACACTTGATAGATGTTCCACCTCGACGTCTAACGGGAGGTTGGCGCCTAAAAGAAGGTCGACCTTGGGGCGTCACATAATTTCCACCTCGGCGTCTGACAAGAGGTCAGCTCGACGCCTTATAGAAGCTCCACCTCAGCATCTGACAAGAGGTCAGCTCGGCGCCTAACAAAATGCCCACCTTGGTGCCTCACATATACTCCACCTCGGCGTCTAACAAGAGGTCAGCTCGGCGCCAAACAGAAGGTCCACCTCGGCGCTTCACGCCTAGCTCAGTTTGCCTATCTCAGTATACCTAACTCAATATGCGTAGTTGAATACACCTAACTCAATAGTTGAATATGCCTAGCTTAGTACGCCTAGCTCAATATATCTAATTGAATATACTTAGCTCAATATACCTAATTGAATATGTCTAGCTCAAGATGCTTATCTCAATATGCCTATTTCAATATATTTAGCTCAATATGTCTTAGCTCAAAGTGTTTAGTTTACAAACAAATCTAATTGTCTCTCATGTTACGCTCATAGATGGTAATCACCAAACAACTTTGTATATAGAAAAATCTCTGACCTTTCTCACTAATTTATATATGTTGTGCTAAATCATGTACAAACGATCACCAAGTTAACTTTTAATTAGGATTAAGAGACACCAACACAGTATCATTACTGACACACATGTTTTTCATTAGCTGCTAGACGTCCTTTCTTTTGAATCTAACAAATGTTTACGTCCACATTATAGAGATGTGTATAAGCTTTTGTTTTTGTTTTTCTATATATATAATAAAAGGAATTCTATACATAATCTTAAACTAATTTCTGAAATTTATATATATATATATATATATATATATATATATAAAGTTTTATTGTCACTGAAAATGTATGAGTAACCAAAACTTTTGTAGTAGAAACACTAGAACTTTGCTTATAAATTTCATATCCAAGAATAGCTAAGTATGTCCAAATATTAAATATTTTTGGTTGAATACTAATGAAGAAAGCATCTCAATGAAGAGAATAGCGTAATGTCTCGTAAATAACTTGAAAGAAAATAGTTCGTCTTCTAAATAACAGTGAACTAGCTCCTAACATTTTTAAGGGGACAATCCCTCTTAAAATTTTAACTTTGTCCTGATATCTTACCAACAATTATTAATATTGATTCAATATAATACTCCCTCCCTCCCTCTCTATTCCTTATCTAAATTTCAATTTTGACTATGTTACTTTTTTACATTTTTAGGGCATCCCCAAGATACCCTCAAACCTTCAAATTTTAAGGTTTTTGTGAATCCAACAAATCTTTAAAACCTCAAAATTTGAGAATTTGAATAGTGCAACCTCAGATTTGAAATTTCACTATTGAAGCCCTAAAAACTATTTGATATTTATGATATAGTTTTTTTAATTTATAAATAACTTTAATTTTACTATTAAATTTTGTTTTATATCAAATAAATCCACTAATATTAAATTAAAGTTTTTAATCTAGAATAAATATTACGTAACATCAAATTAAATATTTTACAAACAAAAACACATAATTTTTAATACAAATTACAAGATAAAAAACAATTAAAATTTTTTAAAAAAATTACAAAATTAAAGACAAACTACAAAATTAAAGAAAAGTTACAAAAATTAGAACAAATTACATAAATACAAATATTATAGGTTGTTACACAATACTAGTATTTGGGTAAATCTGATCCGGAACATCCAATATCACTATAATATTGTCCATAAACATTTGGAGTAATATAGTTTTTGTTGTGGTTTGTTCACAATCTAAAAATTAAAAAGAGAGAAGCTCAATTATCATTTCGAAACAGATTAATTGATCATAATGGGAACATTATGGAATTATTGATATTTAGTATTTATATTATTTGTGTAATATATGTTTTATTATTATATATGTAATTTTAAATTATTATGCAACTTTATATTTTCATGTAATATTGTGTGTAATATTTAATTGTATGGTTTACATGTTTTATTATTATTTTAAATTTTTATTATTGTTATGGACTATAATGCAAATTACCAATAGTTTTTAAGTTTTCTTTTGAAAATTATTGTTAGAGTTCACTCACCTCAAAACTTTATTTTAAGGTTTCACCATCCTCAAAATAAAGACCTTTGTTGGAGATGCCCTTACCCAAAAAGGCATATAAATCTATCAATTTACCCAAATATAAACCAACCAACACTGAGAAAAACCAACACCTCAATATTTAATATTTAAGGGTATATTATAAAACCACATGAAGCATAGTATGAAATTACAGTAACCGAATCGGGGATTGAGAGTCAGAAGTCCCAACCACAATCCCATCAAGTACACAAAATTTTAAAACAAAACAAAAACTATAGAATAGGTATAATAATAACAGTAATCATATGGTTAATAAGGAAAAAATTATAATATGGCCAAGCAGAGACTTCCTAGTAAAAGATGCAATGCCCAGCTACCTGCAAATTTTATAATACCAAACAGACATTAATGATCATCCTTTTGGCCTAAGATTCTTTCAGAACTAGATACCTTATGTGTGTGTGCATATATGAGACAACAAGCATCAGCTTCTACAGCTTTTATTCCAGATTCTAAAGTTAACTTTTACTTTAAGTTGGGATTGAACAAAGAAAATGATCATTATTGATTGATGCATACATACCTGATCAATTTATCAGGTCGTCGATATCTCTTTACGTAGCCTGCTGAACACTAGGCTGCAACCTATATGAAACGTTCATGGAATCATTAACTCAAAAATCTTACGGGAGCTTTTAGCTTTAGCTACTTGGCCTATGGACTGCTAAATAACATCACCATGCCAAGCAATTGTTACAATGGAAGAAAGAAGAAGCTTAGATGAAAGTTTATGCAAGTGCATTATTAATTATCATACAGAACAATCATGATGAATCCATGATTCAGATTTCAGAGCTATAAACAATAGTTAGAGGCCTCAACGTTACAGATAGTTCGGTTTTTTATCAAGTACAGGTAGATCACAGGAATCTTTGATTTTCTTTTGAGTATTAGAGAAAAGTACAACTATTGGTTTTTACCTTCTCAGCTTCAGGAGCAAAAACTGCTTTCACCTCCTCGGATACAGCTTCAATGGGCTTTGCAGCATGAATCTGAAGGTAAGTAGTACACCAACACTTTGTTACAACTAAAAATTGCTGGACCTTAATGCAATGTTTGCAATTACAGAAGAAGATGATTTACCTTCCTAACTTTCCCCTTAGCTTCGTAGTACTGAATCACTAGTAAGCTAGATTCGAGAAACACCTTAAAACGCTTCCTTATGGTGTCAATA
>JAKUCM010008154.1:0-23610 GCA_023374145.1 Lepidium sativum
GGTCCAATATCACAAGTTGGGAGAGAAAGAAGGAGAGTGATAATAAGAGACCTTTTTTGAGATATTCAATAAAGAAAACAAAATCTAAAAGATGAAGATTTGGTGTGATGTGTGTGATAATGAAGAAGCTTCAGTGTTTTGTTGTGCAGATGAAGCAGCTCTTTGTAATGGTTGTGATCGTCATGTTCATTTCGCCAATAAGCTCGCCGGAAAACATCTCCGATTCTCTCTTACTTCTACTTTCAAAGATGCTCCTCTCTGTGATATTTGCGGGGTATGAATCTATACACTTTACCTTTTTTAATTTTCTTTAATTATATTATGTTGGTATTGATAAAATCTTGAGATTTTAAGATTTAAGACAATTCTAGAAAACAGAACATAGATTGAGAGTACCAAAATCTTGATAAATTATTGGTCACTAATTATAATTAGGTTATTGACCAATTGAATCTAGTAGTAGTTGATTACAATATTATAATACTTTCTTCTTTGGGAAGGTAAGCCGTGACGAAAAAGAATACTACTATTATTTTTTATAATTAAAAAAAAAAAGCAATGACTTTTTTGAAAAGTTCGGGGAAAGAAAAGAGGTCAAATCTAGCAGACTAATAAAATAATATATTTATAAAGATACGTAATTATTACAAAGAAAAACAAGAGTCTTCTTTGATTATGGATTATTAAATATCTTAATACATATTACAGGAAAGGAGAGCATTATTATTTTGCCAAGAAGATAGAGCAATACTATGCAGAGAATGTGACATTCCAATACATCAAGCTAATGAACACACTAAGAAACACAATAGATTCCTTCTTACTGGCGTTAAGATCTCTCCTTCTCCTTCAGCGTACCCAAAAGCCTCTAATTCCAATTCCATTGCTGCATTGGGCCGGCCCAAAACCCCACCGCAATCAGTATGCAGCGAGGTCCCAAGCTCGGCCTCAAATGAAGGATTTACGAGCTCTCCTTCGATGACTACCACCAGCAATTGTTATTACGGAACTGAAGAAAACTATCATCAAGTGAGTGATTCGGGTTCTGGTTCGGGTACGGGTAGTATATCGGAGTATTTGATGGAGACATTACCGGGTTGGAGAGTGGAGGATTTGCTAGAACATCCTTCATGTATATCCTATGAGCATAACAATAATATTACTAACAACAACAATAACATTGACTCATATACACTTTATGATGCTTCTTCACAATACCATAATCAAGGCTTTTGGGAACAAAAACCTTTCTCTTGATTTTGGTTTTTTGTTTGTTGAATCATTGTCTTTTTTTTCTTTGGAGTTGGATTTTGTAATCATGAATCCAAACCAAGTTGCTGTGTTCGTTTTTTTTTATTGATTTCAGTTTCTATCTTTATACTAATAAGAATCCGTTTTTGTTTGTTTGTTTGTTTGCCATACAATATTGAATTTGGATTGACAATTGACTAGCTAGGGTCCCAAACCTATTGGGTGGTTAATATATAACACATTGAATTGGTCTTTTGGTTTGAATCGTGCATTGGTTTAGAGTTTGATCATAAGGTAGTATCCAGAGACTAAACCAAACAAAACAAGGACCTGTAAAAGCTAGTGCAGGCCTAGACAAACAAAATCTTCTTGCTTGAAGCTAAATTGTTTTTGGAAGTACACAAGAAAGAGAGAAGAATTTGGTTTGATAGTAATTTTTGGTAAACGACGGGAGGTGTCCGTAAGCTCTATTGGCAGAGAAGAAAGTGAGACTATATTTTTTTTTGTCAACATTGGGTCACAAATGGCCGACCCATTAGCCAAATTCTTGTAAATGCAAGCGGTGGGATTCGATTCCAGGATGTGCAAGTGCGCATGCCTCTTGTGAACTTACCACCTACCAATAAGTTAAATGCCACTTGTGAGACGTATATGTTTTAATTTTTTCCTTTTTCCCCCTTTTTTGATATATAAATATAATTAATAAGCATAGACATAGTATATTTATTACACCCATTACATACAAACGAGCCCAAAACTAATTAAAAAATCCCAACTTGTTTTTTTCCTCAAAATATATAGCAAAAGGCTTCGCCACAATTCTTACATACCTGCAAAATCATGCGATTCATTCATCAATATTTATATATTTTTGCAAATCTTTTAGTTTACCAAACGAATTACAGTATGGTTGGTTCCTACATGTCTAAACCGTGAAGAAACCAAAATGGAATGTAACATAACTTTGCTCACCTTTGGATTGGTCAAGACGGAAACGCAAAGAGCCGATCAGAGATCTTTGTGCGGCAAATTGGGCACTCAGAGCAAGCAAGGGAACAGGATTTACATACTGCAAAAGGCAACAAATATTATATTTATCATTTTACTACACCTGCTCGTTAAAATATAAGAGAAAGAAAGGAAGTTTATGTTGTGACTTACGGCAGAAATGACGGCAAGGCAGTAGAATTGCTGCAGTGGGAGATTCGAAACATACTTTACATATGTGTGAGTTTGTGTCGCTATTCGCTTGCGATTTCATCTCTTTCTCCTTCATTTCTTGCATTCTTGCCTGTCACATTAAAAACTTCTTGTTAGTGTATGTAACAAAGACTGTTTCATTGATAGTATATGTCAAACACTCAGCTCGTAACATTTACCTTGAGACGAGCAACGAGTGGTTCCTCTTTTGGTGTCTCTTCAGTTTTAGCTACTACTACTACTACTTCAGGTTGTCTTGGTGCATTTGAAACTTGTCTCTCTTTCAAAACTGCATTACTTTGACTCTTCTCTAATTCTCTTGCAGGGTCAGTGCCATTGGGTTCAGGCAATGCACCATTGTCTTTCTTCAACTTGGCAACGAGTACCCACATGTTTGCCAAATCGTTTTCCAAGGCTTCCTCTCTTCTCTTTGCTTCTTCTATTTTCTTTCTGTATTCATCTTCTATGAACTCTTTCTCTGCCAGTGCAGACTCAAGAGCCACCTCTCGCTGTTTTCTTACTTGCAACTCCATTTTCAGATCTTCTGGGTCTAGATTCCATGAGTCAAACTCATCTCCACTTGACCTACTTGAAGATAACCTTCCCTTTCTTCCTGACCTTGCCCCATCGTTATACTTGCGATTAACTCCGTTCATAGGGTTACGCGTTTGAGCTAAATCTCTTGCAGCTGCTAATTCTTTTTCTAGCTTTGTGTTTTGTAGTGAGAATTTTGTAACTTCGCTAGCCAGATTTTTCAGCTCAACAGCAGCAGCAGAGGCTAACTCCTTAGCATATGAAGCTTCTTC
Source organism: Lepidium sativum (assembly GCA_023374145.1). Lineage (NCBI taxonomy): Eukaryota > Viridiplantae > Streptophyta > Magnoliopsida > Brassicales > Brassicaceae > Lepidium > Lepidium sativum. The sequence goes on from JAKUCM010008154.1 coordinate 3,258, forward strand.
AGCTAGTTTTTGATTCTGTACTCGTAACCCACTGTTCTCTTCCACTATTTGGACATGTTCGAGCTTCAACTCTTCGTTCTCAGTTTCCTACATACAAAAAATAATCATTCACATAAGAATGAGGGACAATATAAAGAGTGAATCAGTGTATTAATTTACGTTAGGTGATATTTATTAATGCGCACAGCGGAACAGGTACCTATAGCCTATAGGGATATTTGTGATATCTACCTGAGATTGTATTTTCTTTCTTAGTTCGTCCGCATAATCTCCAGATACCGCTTTATCAGAACAAGATGGTGAAGATTTCTCGCTTACTCCATTCAAGAGTTGTTCTAGAAGATTCACCTTTTCGAGTAGTTCTTTATTCTCGGTACACTGCATTGTTGTAACAAGTGTAGTAAGAAGCATTTCAAAGACGAGTGAGATAAAAGCAGGAAGAAAGGACTAATAAGAAGCAGTGACGACTCCAATATGGTAAAAACATCCCCCCTACCTTTTTCTGTAGTTGTTCTTGAAGAATGCAATTATCTGCTGATTTAATCTGTGCCAGAGATAGAACCAAGTTAAACATATAGTCAATCTTTTAATATGGCTAATGTAGTAAACAAGGTGCTTCCAAGGAAAAAAAATAACTTTTCACCTCTAGCTCAAAGCTCTTCTCATTGCACTGGGTCATCAAACTCACAACTTTCTGAAATCAACAAAAGATCATGATATCTTAGCTGGTAATCTGAGTCTTGAACCAGTGACCTTGAAAGGGTCAAAGATCATGTTCTCACAGTGCATGGGAATGAGATGCGGAAGAGGTGAAAAATACCTGTTGCATCTCAACCAGGGATGCATTGGCAATCGAAGCTTCACCACTCTCAATTATGAGCTGTTCCAACGCTCTCATTTGTCTTTGCTTTTCTTGAATCTCACGTTCCAGATTTTGTATCTGCATGTAATATATTCTTTAGGCTAATTGGCTTCAAACCTATATGCGGCAAATAGTATCTCTGAAATTGGCAGAGTACGGTTTGGAAAATATACCTGAGTTTGTGAATTCTCCGGATCATTTACGGACTGATCCACCAAACGCTTTAGTGTGCTCGTACTGAAAGCTATCTCACCAGCAAGCATCTTTACTTGTTCTACCAGAAGGTCAATTTCATCCGGGGTCATGACACCCTACAAAAACCCACATGACCACAACAGTTAGATGTCATTTTCCGACAATCAATACAATATTTAGGAGTAATTTACATACTTGTTCTGCACCCGGCGAGTTTTCGCCATTCAACTTGCTAGAAGATCGCCGGTGGTTGAAACCTATAGAACCTTCTGATACAAGAGCCAAGGTGGAAGATGGAGATCCCAAATTATCATTTTCCAACAGTAGAGAGTCGAATTTCTGAAAGTAAAGAGAAAACAGAATGAGCCATTGTGCTTTCAAAGAGTTTCTGAGATGTGGTAGCAACATACACCAGAACGAAAAAAAGAAGAAGAAAATAATAGAAATTACTTGGTCCAGAGAAAAGAAGCTTTGACCAAACAAAACAAAAACTTATTCAGATTAAAACATTGAAACCTACTATTTCCATAGCTTTTTTTGTTGGGCCACCTCACAATGTATAAAATAAATAACCGTATCACTATTAGTGACCACCAATCTAAAATGACAAGATTCGTCAATTAGGTTGGATAACAGGAATGAGCAGAAAACTTACATCATCTTTACCCGCAGAAAGACTGCGCTGGTGAGTGGGTATATCACCCAAATATCCAGGAATAGAATTCTTGGTAGAGACAAGTATAAGCTTGGTAAGCTTTTGGATTCTGCTCATTAGAGCGGCTTTGGCTTCTTCTTCTTCCTCCAATCTTGATTGCATTTTCACTTGACCTTCTTCCAACTGTTGTGATAAATGGATAATTAGTTTATTCACTACCTTTTGAAACAGAGTAAAATGTATTCAGGTTAAAGAATGTCTCAGGGAGGTCAGAACCTGTTGCTTTAAGCTCATTAACTCTTCATGACTGACACCAACAAGCATACCCCTTCTAAGCTGATCAAGTTCTATTTTGAGGGCTGTGATTTCTCTTTGATATTTCTTGATTAATGACTTTTCATCTATAATCTGCTTTGTAGAAATGGAAAAAATAATCAAGCAGAGGTTCAAGCTTATAACTCTCGGTACAGAAAAGTAGTTTATTGTAAACCAGGTCAAAATATTACCTGATTGCGTGAAGCATATATTTCTATACTTTTTGCCCTGCTGGCAAACTTCAATGTATTATGAGTTTCCTCACTACTGCTCGATGCAGGAGTTATTGTACATATGAGCTATACGAGGAAAGTAAATGCTCATTACGGATACTCAATCAACCAATTCTGAGAAAGTTAACCATGGGAAACCAGTATAGTAATATGGGGAAATTACAACAGATGCAGAAGAGTCTTACTGAGACATGCCCATGACCACTTAGTGAAGATTGCAAAAGACGAGTTAGCTTAGAGTCACGATATGGAATGTGAGTTGCCTTACCCTCACTAAGTTTTCCAATCACCTTCATAAATGAGACCACAAGATATAATTATAAGCAGAAGGCCCTTCCATCTCAAAGGTTCTAGTGACTATAGATGCTACCACAGAGAGGCAAAAAAGAATACAAAAAGGGTAACAGACTACTTATTAGAAAATCAACCATCGATCAAAAAGTACTAGCACAACTACATCAAGAAAAAAAGCTAGTGAGAATCCTAAGTACTTTCCCAGAGCAACTGCATATTCCTTTTTAACTATATAAAGCCACCAATGGAACATGGAAGTTAATTGAGTTTCTTCTGTAAGCAAGTCCAGTATGATTCAGTAATAGAGCTTCTGATGGACATTCAATCATTACATTTAAGAAACAGATGAAAAATAGAAAGACAGCTCGAATGAAGAAAAGACACCTACAGTTCCAAGAGTTAAAAGACTCTTGTTGATGTATGAACCCTCCTTTCTCCTCAATCCAGTTGTTTCAGTTTTGGAACTCTCAGATCCAGCCAAGTCAATCAAATTCTAAACAAGAAAACATACAGTTAGATACCATCTTCAAAACCAGAAGATCTTGTATGCTAACTAAATGACAGAAGCTCTTACAAGTTGAGAAAAGATAACTCCATCGTATTCATCTCCAGTAGCACTACTTTCAACCATCTGCAGACAAATACAAAGTACACTTCAAAATATGTACAGTGTCAAGACAATTAAACGAGCAAAATCATCATGCCCAGACACTAAAAAAGACACTATGACAAAGCCCTTTTAGCTGAAGACGTACCAGTGTGAATATAGTGTGACTTCTGCTACTCAACAAATTGAAATTATTGGAACCAACATGACGATGCTCTGCAATTTTAAAACAATAGCAATGTATAGAGGCGGAAGGGACACAGTGAAGAAAATCAAAAGAAGTTATAGTTTTAGATTCCTAATAACCTTCCCCAGCTGCAATGAATGATAGTGCATGGCCAGGAGACAAAACAACTTCTTCCTTGATACCCTCAACATAAGTGCCCTAGAAAAAAAAAAGAATTAATATATTTTCTAATCATAAAAAATTCATATTGTTATTCACATTTATTCTATTCAAACTACAATTCTTGTTCATGAGTCATAGATAGAGAAAGCAAAACATCTTAGAGAGATTAAAGCAAACCTGTGAATCCTCTCTAACTCGTAAATTTTGTCCTGTTGGATCTAGTAGATCATTTATCACCTGATACAAGAAAACATCTCCTAACCTAAGAATTTTATTTTCAGGGGTTAGCAAGTAATATTGTGAGATGAAGAGTTCCACTTACCTCATTGTATATTTCAAGATATGAAACACGAAGCAAGAACTCCCTTCCTGGAGTCTGAAATATAAAACCGTAGCCAATTAGGAAACAAATAAATCATATCAAAAGACAGTTGTACGATGAGAGAAGACTTGAGCCCTGTAAGGAAATACTTACATCCTGAATGATACTGAACACATCTTTTATTGCTAATGGTATGATCCCAGGAGACTCTTGATCACCCTATGCATATTGCAAAGGAAGCAATAGTAAAACAAGGAATTGAGGACAAATCAGACAGGAAACTGTAAAAGGATTACAGAAAAACCCTTACATGCATTGTATGTGTCTTTCCACTGCTTGTAACACCATAAGCAAAGACGGTTCCTGTTAGATTTACAACCTTGAATCAGAATTTTGTTGCGAGCAATACTACTTAGCAGACCAATTGGTCTAAAAGATATATTTCTACAAATATGATTTAGCTGACTTTTGCAGCAATATCCCTTACCGTTAACACCTTCCATTGCTGCCTTGACTACTGGTCTTGCAGCTACGTCATATACGTCGATAGTAGTTGCTTGTGGTCCAAATACTTTATCTGGTATCAACAAATTTGGAAAGAGCATTCTCTCAGCACTATAATAACAATAAATTAAAACGAGCAATTGGGTGAAAAACAATTGATATGATCGCCAAAATTGTTGAATTGATATTTAAATACCGAATGCGTAAGCTGTGAGTGGATTGTACTCGTGCCTAACCATGGTATCACCATCAGGATACCAAGCAACTTCATCTCCTCTTTGATACTCTCTATCGCTGCAATCCCCAACGAAATATAAATTCAGAAGCGTGAATTTGAAAATTCTCATAAAATCGACTCCAATTGCATATATAGGAAACTGTAAACCAGAATGATCTCGGCATTATCTGCAATAGATCTGGTCCATGGCGATCAGATCTAGCATACCTCAATGGTCGAAAACGAACGGTGACGGAGATAATATCCCGCTCGGAGCTAATAGTCTCCTCCATAGAGTCACCGAGAAGCTCCTCTGAGGGATAAGGTACAGGCGATCCAATCCCAAAGCTCCCGGAGCCGATTAGGCCCGAGTCAGAGAAGGTGTGACTATTCGTCATAGATCGCGAGCCGATTCCAACACCGGAGTTAACAAATGAAGAATCAGAGGTAGAGGAAGAACGAGGGATAAGACGGTTACTAATATGAGACGAAGAAGTTGAAGAGGTGGGACTTAGTGGTCTACGGTTGGAGAATGGAGAACTGCTTCTAGTTCTCGATGACGATGAAGCCATCCACTGACCTCAAAACTAGGGTGTAGGAAGTCAACTCGCTAAACCCGGTGACTCAGTCGCGGATTCGGCGAGAAGAATCAACCAGAAGAAGAAGAAAAAACTTGAGAAGGTAAAGGAAAGAAGATGCAGAGAATGTGTCAGTGGGAGCTCACATGAATGGAAACAGGAGAATAAAGCATTGTAATATCTCTTTCTCTCTCTCTGTAGTTTGTCTCTTTTCTTCTTCTTTTGCTTGTGAGCTTTGCTAGAAGAAGATGGTAGAGAAAGATGGTGAGACCATAGAGAAGAGAGAGATAGAGATTGTTTCGTCTTCTTTAAGCGAAGTTCTGTAGAGAGAGAAAGAAAGGAACGGGTAGATATGTCTTTCTCTCTCTTCTGGGTGAAGAAACGAGGAGGCTAAGAATTCAGATTTTGAATTTTGTTTTTTATGATACCTTTCTAAATTTACGCTATTTTAATTATTTAATTGTGGTAGTTGAAAATAATTTAGGAAGGAGAACGACAAAAACAAAAATATATTATTTTCTTCGGAAGAAAAAAAGGATTTTATTAATATTAAAATAAGATTACTGTATGCTGACGTGGCATAAATAAAGACCACCTTGCAAATGAGAGTAACTGTTTAAAAACAAATTCGAAATATATTTCAAGCAACTACACGAGCGGGAATTACAATGGCTGACCATTTACTGTTTCCTATTTCTTTTTATATAAGAATTTAAAAAAAAATTAAGAATTTGATATAGATTTTAAAAATATAGATTTTATGTAATTTTTCGAATACTTTACCCTTATAATAGTATAACCAAAATAATAATTATTCAAATATTTATTTTTCTATATATATATATATATATATATATCTAACATATTTATTACATACATTAAACAATTATATAAATATTATTTAACTGCCGAGGATAAGTGGTCCAGTGGTGTAGTCACTTTACAAATTCTCAAGGCACCAGAGATCGAACCCCCTACTTGCAGTAGTAGGAGGGGATTTAAAAGCCAGTAGGCTAGTTGACAAAAAAAAAATTATTTAACTAGTTCACTATCGATATTTTATGGATAAAATAGTTAAATTGCATAAATTTTGTCAAAAATATAAGTTTTTAAAAACTTTCATCAGAGTTTTAGTTTTTCAAAAACTTATGTATTTTTATTAAATTAACTCTATAATAAATACTATATGAATAAAGATGATTAACTATAAGTTTTTAATTAATTAAAAAATTAACTATAAGATTTTATAAATTAAAAAACTAACTATGGATCTCCAATACCAAAATAACAATCAAAGCGAAATACCTTTCTTTATGTTAATAAACGCATAGATATGTAATTAAAACGTGTATACATGTAAATTATATGTTAAATATGTAAGTAACAAATAATTATGTACATTATGTTAGATATGCAATTATGTAAGTCGAGTGTATGAAAAATAATTAATATTACATAATAAACAATTGTAATAATAACAATTATATTACAATGTAAACTTTTAAATTAACAACTACAAGTAGTAATACAGCTGTAATATTAATAGCAATAACACATATAATATGTTTGTTTACACCATAATTTTAATTGTCTAATATTAATGAATATAGATTGACATATATATATTATATATTTTTAATATTAATAGTACACATAGAATAAGAATATCTTAGTTAAAAAATAATATCGAGCGAATAATAAATGGTTAGTTTTCTGTTAAAACTTATAGTTATTTTTCAAAATTTCATATGAATAATCATTGTGATTGAAATTACAACTTATACAACAATATGTATATTGAGTTACCAGCACGTGTATATCTCATAAGATTCATATTCATATAAAAATGTCCCACTTGTACATATAAATATTGTTGTTCATATATCGAGTTCACATATGTCTCGATCTCAGAATGTGCAAGTGGCATTTAACTTAATGGCATGTGATAAGTCTTGAGATTGAATCCTTCCGTTTGCATTTACAAGACCTTGACTGATGGACCGGCCATTTGTGATCTAATGTTGATATATTAAAGTTTAGAGTATAATAAAATATTCTGGTGATAAAATCGAAAGAGGAAAGAAATAAATGTAGTAAAAACGTATATATACACAGTGTAAACATATTAAAAAAAACGGTACATAATTATGTGCGTGTGTGGATCAAATTACACATTAATGTGATAAACAAAATGTAAAAATGTACGTTATTTAAACAATAATATCCTTAACTTAGGAAATACAATTGATACTTAAAATATTAACAATGAATGCGACACAATCATACATGGCGATTGATCTGACTTGAGATCCGGTTCTACCTTTACCGCGAGACATTGCATTGTCAATTACGTAACTTCAAATTTTATTGCATATTAATTTATATAGTATATTGAAATTCACAAATTATAAATATTTTGTGGAGTTTAGAGTCACGCGAAGCAAAAGAGAGTGAAGACACGCGCGAGAGAATAATTGGACGGTGAGGAAGAGAAAGACTTAGACCACCTTCAATTAGAAATTTTTCGAAAGATTCTTAAATTTAAAATATTATAAAATAAACTAAAATAATATTATTTTTAATAAATGAGTTTTTTCCATGTGTCAAATTTCTATTGGACGCTACATTTTTTAATTTAAAATTTAAATAAAAAAAAAAATATTTTATGTGACTGCAGAACTTCTTCTAGGACTTCTCTTTAGTAGTTATCCTACGTTCGCTGAACTATAAGGCGGATTCTTTAACACGTCGGACCAGAGAGTTCATTTATGATCGATAACACTTCTTTTCTATACTTCTATTTGTTATGTTTTATGTCGTTGTCAAAAAAAAAAAAAAAATTACATGGTTGGAGATGATCTTCGAGTTAGCTTGCCATGTGATAGCTATTAGCTGCTCCTGATACAGCTTTACACGTAAGCCTGTAGCCAACGCTCTTAATTGGGACTTCTCTTTGTTCATTGTTCACTACAACGACCTTAGGCTACGCTAATTCTTTTTGTTAAATAGTTCTCATTGGTTTTCCTTCTACGGTTAATTAAAGTTTCACAAAGTACAAATAATTTATGAATGCTTTTTTTAAAGTTCAGGTTGATTCTGTTTTCCATATTTAAAGAGAAAAAAGTTTATGGGCACGCGCCAAATTAACCAAAGTTTATTGGTTTTTCATGGAGAGTTTGAAGCTGTTATTTGGACAATAGAATCTGTCTGGGAATTATAAATTACAGAGATGAAAATTTCAAAGGATTATGAGACCGTTTTGAAACTACTGAAGCATCCATGAGTGATCGGTTTTCCTCGTATACCAAAAAAATTAATTAAATAAATTAATTAGTTGTGGTTTAATGTTAAAAAAAAAAATATCAACAACAAACATTCATTAAATATCGAGTACGATATATAGCATTTAAGTGTTCGGTTTCATTTATAAGTAATTATAAATACATCGAGTTTTCATGTACTGAAATCTTGTGTTTCCTTAAACAATAATAATAATTACTATTATTAACAAATAATTATAACAGCAACTACAATAATTGGAAATTGTTTGTGCTCTTCGGAACACGTAAATTTCAGACAATGCTTATGATATTGATACAAACAACAATAATATTCGAGATAATTCAACTCTTCTTTTTGTTGTGTGTGAATTAGATAGTTAAAAAAATATTGAAAATATGAATAACCGTAATGCGATAAATAGAGAGTGCCTGCTTCTGGAAGCTAAGAGCATTTCCAAAAAGAAGATACTCAAAATGGGTATCTTACCATTTTAATAATCATATTTTAACACAAATTTAAATTTTAATATTTTTAATAAATTTTGAACCAATGAAAACATGACATATTTAGAGACTTTATCTTTAGAGGTTTTTAAAATCCTTAAATAAGAACCTCAACTTATTCTCTTGCATACTTTTCTATTTTTTAAATATTTAAAAATTTTAAGAAACCCCTTAAGAACTTACCATTGGAGGTGGTCTAAGTAGTTCTCATAGCTCTCACTTTTTAAGCTTCATTGCACAGCTGGTTCACGTGCATGCTTTTCCTTTCTCACGTGCCATGTGGTGTGATATTTTAATTCCCTTCATAGGTCGAAAAGAATTTGGAACACAAGACGTGGTGTTCGTAAAAGCATACATCGTGGGGTTCGTAAATTACTATATTTAACTTACCTCAGTTGTGTTTGTACTTGATTTCGTACTAAGTCAGAAATAGATAAAAACAAGATTGAAAAGTCTATCTTATTAAATTAAAAAGACTGATTAGAAAAAAAATAAATTCAGAGCTCTCACTACAAAATGTTAGAGATTCTCTGTATTTTTTTAGGAAAAGTTTCAGATTCTAAATATAGCAAAAACTCTTTTCTTTTATAGAAGTTTTTATTGGTTTAGTGGACTGATAGGTGGTCGACGAGGCCCAAACCCTAATTGCATGAGGGTTAGACTCAATAGATTTTGGAGACATTTGATGACGTGGTACGCAGTTGATAACAGCAAAAGTTAAGGTAATTTAGCACGCAACTGACGACGTAACCAATCCTTATTGGCTGTGAATGTCGTGATTTGGCAGTAAATTCAGATGCCCACCTCCAACAAATTGGGAATTACTTGGCCTACAAAAAATTTATTAATATAAAAGTTTATAAAATTTTATATATTGCTAATCTATGGTTTGTGTCGGTCCGTACCGACTTACGGGAAAAAAGAGAGAACGTTAGATAATGAAAAGAAAAATATCATTTTAGTATGGATTATAACTGGGCCTACTTTGGCCCAATAATTAACAAAAGCGAGAGCCGAAAAGTAGAGAATGCAATTGTTTCAGAAGAAAGAATCAAAAGGAAAATAATTTATTTTAAATGTGACTTACTGGGCCTACGTTAGCCCATCCATTAAAGATCCGAAACCCAAATAATTAATCACGGTACAATCTGAACTGCGAGATGATATTTAACTAAATACGTAATTACAGTCTTAATTGTGAAATAATCACATTTGAAAGGGCTTTTTATAAAGAGGAAAAGCCATTAACCAATGTGAGAGTTTGGTGCAATGGCGAGAGTGACATCATCATCGTCTTCTTCGTCGACACACCTTATCCACAACCTTCTCCGACTTCCCAAACCACCGTCTCCTGTCTGTCTATTTCTTAGACCTTTTTGCGTCTCTTCGGTGTCTCAATCCAATCTTCGTAATAAGTCTCGCCTTCAATCATTCTCTTCAAAGCCGCTTCCTTCTCCGTTTACCTCACTTGCAGTGAAGTCATTCTCTTCAACGAATGGACCAGATATCGATGAAGACGAAGAGAGCGATGGTGAAGATTACAGTGCAGAAGAATACGAACACGAAGAAGATGGAGAAGAAGATGAGTTGGACAGTGGAGTAGTTTCCGTGAGAAATTCGGAAGCCTCTGAGGAGATCTCGAAGATGGGATTAGTAGATAAGGAGGAGAAACCAGAGAATACGAAGAAGAAGATGACTCGGGGCTCGGCTCTGAAGTTGTCGATAAAGGAGAAGAAGGAATTGGCTTCTTACGCCCATAGTTTGGGTGATAAATTGAAATGTCAACTCGTCGGCAAATCTGGTGTTACTGATTCAGTCGTTTTCTCCTTCCTCGAGACTCTGGAAAAGAACGAGCTCTTAAAGGTATCATTTTTAGAAGGCTTCTCTCTTCTCTTACTCTTTGAATTCACCAAACTGTGATTTCAGTTTGTGTTAAATCTTAGGCTTAGTCTATGAAAAGAATTGATCAACTTTGTGAAAATTTGATTCATTTGTTCATCTTTGAGTTATGAAATTAGATGAAAGTGGAATTATTCTCCCTTAAGATCAAGGATTTAGGATATGAAATCTGATTCATGTGTTCATCTTTTCACTTATCTATGCTAGTTGTGTTTGTGAAAAGAATGTTGTTGTTTGATTAATATATGAGAGTGGATTGAAAGTGTTGAACAATCAAAACCTGTGAGCCTGACTAGAAGGAGACTCTGCCTGAATCTTACCCGGTCAGGTGAAAATACGAAAGACATCGCCTGAGGAGCTAGAGGACGCAGTTCAGCGTTTGGAGGAAGCGACTGGTTCAGTAGCAGTAGGGCAAATCGGGCGGACAGTGATATTGTATCGACCAAGCCCCACCAAAATGAAAGCAGAAGAGAAGAAGAAGGAAGTGGAGAGAATGTCATCTATAAGAAGACAGAAGTACACAAACTCTAGACCCACTAGATCTTTTGTAAGAACCCCATGAATGATCTCATTCCGTTTTTTGGTTTGTCTCTCTGTGTTTTTTTGATTTGAAGATCATTCAATCTATTGGTTATTGCAGAGAAGAGAGTATTCAGAGAGACCTGATGGCCGTGGACGCAGAGGCTGAAGTAGAGTAGCAACGTCTTGAATTTTGACCCGTTTGGTTTGTTATCATCTCCAGACTAGTAGTAATGCATTTTCTTATCTACTTCAAGAATACAAATTACAAATTCACATAAGATTTTTGTCTATCAAAATTAGCCATTGATTGGCAAGCTCCTTGGACATATTTTCACAACAATTAGTAAAAATTCGTATTGAATCTCATGTTGATTCGATCTTCTTCGCTGTATATGGACTCATCCCATCCGAATGAAGTATGCCTTCAGGTGAAAGAAGTCGCCGTAAATAGAGAGCAAACCGACCCTGCAAAGTTTATAATTTCTGTTAAGATATTGTTTTGCAGGAAGATAAGAGACTTTTTGATAACAATATGTTTTGAAATTATTCTGTATGCAAATGTTTACCCATTGAAATCCGACGAGAACGAACCAGCAACCGATTAAACCATAGCCACTTCGTGTCACAAACTGTCATTAATCAACGAGAAGAAAGTAATTTAGGCCTTGTCTATCTTTGAAGATTAATAATGATAATTAGGATTTATGAAAGGCTCTCTTAAGTACCATTAGTGTGAGACAGCCAAGAACAAAGCTTGAACTCATCACCGAGCTGACGAATTTAAGATCACGTCCCGCCTGGTTAGAAAAAACAGAACAAATAAAGTTCATATATATTAGATTTCTTGTTTGTCAAGAAACCATGTAATCGAAGTCAGAGTTTACAATTTACCAGCAATGTACCCTCAAGGGATACTGTCATAGGCAATGCAGACAAGGCCATGAAGAAAGGTATAAGCAATCTATGCATCTGGCAAAGAAAGAGTTCTAGATCAGGTTAGAACCTAAAACGCATGAAACAAATGCTGATTTTGCAAAAACAGAAACAGACCTCATTTATGATGACTTTATCATGAGTGTAGACACCAGGAAACAGGCCTGGAACTGCAGTTCCGATAACACCCAAGACTAATCCAAGAGTGGCTCCAATAATCATTAGAGACTTAAGCAAAGTTCTAGCCTTGGGAAGGTTACGGTTTGCACCATATAACATCTCAGGCATAAATGACTGAGCTGTTTGAGAGAGTGGCTCACCCCAAACATTACACATCCTGTACGTCTGAGCCATTACCTATAAAAGTGCCAGCTATATGAGATATACAGACATCAACATTGCTAGGCATTGAAAAGCTCTGTTTTGTATTGTACCTGATGAGCGGCTAAAACGTGAGTTCCCATGGAACTAGCACAGTATATAATGAAAGAATAGAAAGCAGTCTTGGATAAAATAGAGATAAAAACAGGTGCAGCGAGTGCAGTGATCTTCCATAGTTCTTGTGGTGAAGGGATCGCGAAGGAGTAAGCATTGTAGCCTTTTTTTTTCAGAGAATCCATCATCATATAAGCTGAAACAATCTATAACCATAACATAAATACACATTAACATCTTCTGCATTTTCCATGTACATTTTGTGACTTTTAGGCTTTATGGTTTTGTCTAATATTACCTGAGAAATAGTTGTTGCCCAAGCAGCTCCAACAATACCTTGTCCAAGAAACAAGCATAAGATTGTGTCTCCAAGACCGTTAATGAGCGTTGCTGCAGCTAATGCCTTAAGAGGTCCCCATGAGTTCTTCATTCCAAGACTGAGAAAGATTATCACATCAATAATGGACACATTAAATCGAACGTTAAAGCTCATTATAATAACACAAAAAGTATAATAAACCTTGCGCTTTGAGCAACCAATCCAACAAGGATAAACGGCCACGCTAAGCCTCGAATCTGCGAAACATAGAGAAACCGGTTAAAGAGAAACATTATTTATCAGAAGAATTTGAAACAGAGAGTGATCAAAAGAACAAGAACCTGAACGTATTGATTAGCTGCAGGTACAATCTCCATGTTTTTCCCTCTTGTAAAAGCTGCAAAACTCAACGACAACAGTCTTAAGTACATTTCACGCAAATATTTCTTATAAGGATGTGTAATTTTATAGGAGAATGTTTACCAGTAACAGCCCAAGGTCCAAATAATCTAGTGAGCAAAAGCATCATTAGTCCACAAACCAATCCAATGAAGAGCAAAACAGAGATTTGATGTTGTGCTTCTTCCTTGTCCTGCAAGAAAGCAAATAACATTAGAGATGTTTCCTCAGAAGACAAAAAGACAAAGTTGAAAGTGTAAAAAAAGTAAAAACCTGTTTGGCAAGAGAAGTAGCGACCATATTGGATGTAGCCACAGACAAGAACATGAAAACGTAACTCATGTGGTCGCAGAGTACTGTTCCCGGTCCTATTAAATTCGCATATTTATTAGCCATGTATATAAAAAATAAAAAAAATCATTGTATTCTTTTCATAAAATTCAAAACATTTAGTCCAATATAAAAAGAAAAATGGTACTAGACGGTAAATCTACATCAGACAGCTCATTTGCACAATTAGGGATCGAGTCCCCCATTTACGTTATGTAGGAATTTGGTTATTGTACCGGCTAGTTATGACCCAATATAATTTGCTGTTGAGAAAAAAAAAAAAAAAAACCATCTGACCAAAATAGTAAACTTGGTCATAATTATTCTAAATACTAAACAAACTATTGGGTCCAATCCGGTTTGATTTGTTACTAATTACTAAACCGAAATTTAATTTAAAAGTTGATGTAAAAAGCTTACCAAGAGCAGCGAGTTCAATGGAGCTTCCTTGGCCAACGACCACCGTATCGATGAGACTCATCAACGGTCCACAAATCCACATCCCCATCGCTGGACCTGTAAACTTCACGATCTCTTTCATTTGTTCCCATATGCTCTGTTCCACCAGATTATCTCTCTGTTTCTCCTCTTCATCGATGTCTTGATCACTTCTGATGCAGTTCCTTGTAACTTTCTCTAATTGAATCTTTCGTCGAGTCACCACCGGACTTCCCTGGAAACTCGGAGTGGTGGTGATCGCACCGATTTTTCTCCGGTTTAGCACTGATTCTGCGATTTGGTGGGAGTTAACCGAGATTGGTATTGGTCTTGGTTTAGGAAAGAAAGGAGAGATCAAAGTTAGTTTTTGGGATTTGATTAACATTTTGGACAATCTCAATCTCAAAAAAGCTATAAAATTTATTTTTTTGGATGTCTTGAGATTTGTATACTTAGATAAACTGAATCAATCTATCTCCTATATATTCTCTACTCTATTGACTACGTGCTTCGTGACATTACTCTTCTGCGAAATTACATTTAATTTTCGCTTAAAATAACAATTCAAGTCTCTTTATTAGTCAAATTTAAATACCATGAAAAAGAATTGACTTATATAATTAAATGACTTTGAATAGACTCGTATTGTTAATTAAAAATTATGGTGTTGTTTTGTTTTTTTTAAGTCAATGGTGTTGCCACCAACGAATTTTCGGTGGCTCTACACATCACGGAATAATGAAAGTGGAGTTTTTGACATATTGCAAAATAGTGTTACGGATCCTCGATCAACCAGAAAAATGACATGTTTTTATTCCATATCAAGAAGAGTTCGCGCGATTATACTCTTTTTCTCTGTTTTTTCTTTATCAGTTATTCCAAGATCGATTAATCATAAAACAAATTTTTTATCTCGTCGATTTAGGGAATTCATTTATGATCGGTGATGTACTTTTTCGTTTTTTTTCTTAATAATATATGCCGTTGTCAACGGTATTGCTTGCTGTTACTTTATTTCTTCGAAGATTTATTCCATTTTTTTTTTTTAATTGACTTTCTCATTTCTTTTCCATATAAAGAAAAATATAAAATATGATGAATTTCTAAAATGAAAAGAAAACACTAAATATAAGCAAAGCCAAATAGATGCGTACGTACTTAATTGGATCTCAAAATGTCAAAGACTTTTTGTTTTCTCCAAAAAAGGTTATTCTTCAATTATTTTCTCCATTAGCAATTAGCTAGCTTCAAAGAAAAGTTTGTGACATTTCAAACTTTCCACGTGATTTCTTCATTTCATGTCAATTTCTTGGTAATTTTCGTGGCCATCTATAATATAAAGTCTAGAATGTTCAAAAAGAAAAAAAAGCAGGTTCCATTGCTTGGTATAATGGTTTTTTGGTCATTTATAAGAAAGAAAAACGTTTTTCTTTTTCGGGTGTACATAGTTGAAAATGTTCTTGTCTTCTTCCCAACTAACTATCATTTGAATGAAACTAATGTTTGAATCTTCTTGTGCTTTTGTTTATGTTGTTATATGTCTGAGATATAATATAAGAAAGTGTAAAAAATGGCAAAAAAAAAATAAAAAAAAATTACAAGTTTACTTTTAAACAGATAAAACTAGAGCAAATGGCTCTTAGCCTGTGGCAAGCGATAAGTTCACATAAGACAACTTATTTGCACAACCAGGGATCGAGTCCCCCTGCCTACATTAGGTAGGAATTTGACTATTGGGCCAGCCAGTTGTGGCCAACATAATTTGCCGTTGACAAAAAAAAAAAAAAAAAAAACAGATAAAACTAGAATCAGTTTGTCCAAAGACATTAGAAGGGCTCGATGACCTTAGTTGCGAGGACACGATCTCTTCTCTCAATGTACTCATAAGGAAACGAACCAGCTTTGCCTTTACATTCTCCTTCTGCCCATCCGCTACTTGCTACCTGCATCGACAATCAGACTTGTGATTCTCTCGAATATTTGATGTCCTAATAGAAGATAGAATGGTATTTTATATCACTTGATTTGAATGCTAACCTCTCTGATGACAACATAGTCTCCAACTGATAAGCTGAGCTCAAAATCTGAATCAGCTTGATACGGAAACAAGACCTGTAGAGATATCAAGAGATTCATTAAGCTCTGCGAATCTAATAAGATGACATTTTTAAGTTCACTAACCTCTCCTAAGAAGTATCCCATGGCGTCTGATGTTCCATTATGTGTTTGAGAAGCATCAACTCCATTAGTGGTTTCTTCATATGAAGGAGGAGGTGAACATGTGTTGTTTTCTACTTGTGGAGTTTGAGGTGCCTCGATTCTTTGTTGCTCAAATCTCATCTATACACTTGAATTATGTCAATTGGAGATTAATAATGTAGGAAGATGGGACCAATGGAGGAGATAATATACCTCTCCTTCTAGCCGTTCAATAATCTCCAGGATCCTTTGATGATAACTACGCTCTGCTTCAACCTTTTCATAAACATTTTAAAAGAAAAAGAGTACATGATTTTGAAGCCAAACTAACCTTTAAGTTTTACCAAAACAGTTGTCTACGTTAGTACCAAAGTTATTAGCCGCTGAAGAGTTTGGTTTTGCTGTTGATCTTCGACTCCAACCATGGCAGAAGCTGCTTCCTTCCCCAATATTGTCATATTTGATTTGAGGTCTTGTAGTTTTGATTCCGCATATTCTAGCTTCATAACTAGTTCGGGATTACCAGGATTCTCTCCAACCTTAACTTGCCGTTTGGATACTTCTATGGTCTGCCTAGGCTCAACCAAAATACGTTAGCAAATACACAAATTTGGTGTCAGAAGTTAAAAGAAGTGACACAGCTGAGTACCTGAGCTTCAACTTCTTGTCGCATCCGATCATACCGCTGTGCTAAATGTCGAGCGTCCTCCAATGGAGCTCCCATTACCATTGCCTTTAATGGCTCAGCGACCTAATAACTTCATCAGGCAAAACTTAGCTATATAGCTAAGAAAGTGCATCGATTATGTCGAATAAAACGGTTGTCTAACCTGTGTGCCAAGAGTCTTCAAGAGATTTCCGCGCTCTTTCTCCATTTGGGCCCGAGCAGTTGCAAAGCTTAGTGAAGCTCTTGTTAGTGTATTACCACTTGTACATGTATTTCCTGAACCATATTTCCTGCTATCCTCACGCAACTTTGTTCCTAATTGCAACAAAACTAATCAGAATAGGACATTGTGAAACTTGGAAACAGAAGCAAGAAACACAAATAAAACATAAGAGAATCACCTATTTCAACTTCCTTGGATCCTGTAATGATATATCCTTCTACACCACGAACAATATACCGTTGAAATTGGTGAGAAGAAGTACAGAACTTTAGACTTTCAATGAAAAAGAAGTACCAAAAGAGTTAACATAGTTCAAAGTGGAAAATTCGAAACCTTAGCAGAACGTGTTGAGATGTAAAGCTTCTCCAGTTTCTGATGCCGATGTAATTCTTCCTCATCGGTTATTACAGTGTCTGAACCTCCATATCCTCCTCCCCCAAATTGTCTAAGAACAGCCTTCAAAATTTGTACCAGAACAGAGAAATATCAACAATTTCTTCTTAATACAAGAACTTTGAAAGCTAAGGTATGAAATTATCTCAACAGAGTAACTGTAAAAATGAATTGTTCCACTTCACAATATCGATTTAAGATTCAGAAGCCAAGACAAGACAATCTCCCAAAATGAAGAACATGATCAATCCCAACAAAAAGCGATATATCGCATAAAATCCATTGGTTTAGTACAAGTAATAATGCGATTCGACTCTAAAATTGATAATCATGAGATATGATTTAGGGTATTTTATATAAGAACTGGACTTGGAGTAACCTGTTGCTGTCTGGCCACTTGTTCTCTGAGCTTTGTAGCTTGTTTTCTAATTGTTTCCATTAATAAACACTGGCTCTCTTCGTCTTCTTCCTCCTTCTAATTTCTCTGCTGCTGCTGATGTATCTCTCTATCTCTGTTTCTAAAAATAAGAGAGAGAGTGTTTGAAATTTATTGTTTGAAATGGTGTCAGAACATTAACTTTGAATTTACTTTTCCAAGTCTCACTTTTATACCAAAAGTAATCCCAATACTTTAAGAATTGTCTAATTATGTCTGCATCCATCTAGGACAGAAGAATCATTTTTTTTTCAAACGGCAGATAATATATTGGATCCCAACTCACCGGCCCAATAATCAAATTTCTACTAGGCGTAAACTACAAAATGTCATGATATCTGATTTTGTTAAGAGTATTATCAAATTGTTGTCAATGACTGCAACTACTTCATTTGCCTTTTGTGTAGTATTTATATGTTGTGTGTTCATGTTTTTTTTTTTTTTTCGCATAAACGGCTTTGTGGTTATCAAAAACATGATCGTCTATTCATAGAATCTCCCAACTAAATTATAAAATTTAAAACACTTTCAAAAAACAGAACAATATTCTTCTAAAGGGTTAGATGAAGTTGTAATATCTCTTGGCTGATGCTAAAACGTTGGATAATCGCATCATATGGGTCAGTTTTAGGCTAATTCCATCATCAAGTGTGATGGCTGATGCAACTTTGCAAACCTCTTTATGGCAAACGTCTCCAACCGATCGAAAACCAGTCCAATGATTTCTATCCTGCAATAATATAAGAATTGTAACATATCAGATAAAAATTGTTCACTTGCCAAAATAGGAGTAGACCCAACATTGATGACGAATGCACCCGGTTTTATCCAGCTTCCTCGGACCATATCTGGTTGGTCAATAGCTGAGATTATGATATCAGCTTGTCTTGTAATCTTTTCAGGGTTCTTGGTTTTGAAATAAGTGGAGCGAATATGGGTTCTATTCCTTGTGTCGCAAGCCGTCCAATATTTTAGGTGTGAAGTCCATCAACGTCTTTCTCTATACTAATCGCATTCAGTACCTTTTGCTCATCCATATGCTGCTTATTATAAATTATATGACTAAGTCATTCGTATAGAGTCAATATCAATGGTAGAGGTGACCGAACATGGATTCCATGGACACAAGGTTCATCATTGAAGCTGTGAGATAGATTTCAACAACTCCTCTTCTGAGGAGTCTTTAGCTAGATGAATTACGAATGGATTCATTCCAGCCGATAAACAAGAGAACGTATACGTTTGGTCTAATCTTTCCCCAACCTGGATTAGTGCTACTCCAGGAACAACACCGATTGATTTCTCCATTCTAGAAACTTCGGTTTTTATATCACCTAAAATCTCTTCTGCCACAGCTCCCTGATCAATTAGCATCGCGGCATTAGCTGAACAGAGAAGGAAATTCTTATGAGCTTACTTCAGGGACGTGTAATTACTCAGCTCAATTAGGTCAAAAGATTTAGTGTATATATATAAAAGAGGAGCGAATGGAGAGATTGCAGCCACGTCGGGACTCGGTGGTCCGTAAGCAGAGTTGGTCGGCGCTACGACGGGAGAGGAAATCACCGTTGGTGCGGTTCCAATGGATGAGACGTGACGCAACCGTGGAGGTACAATCCGTAAACATCAATGATGCCATTTTTTCACTAGGCAATCACAATTTCACTAACTTAATTAGGTTTAATTCTAGGCATAGGAACAAGCAAAGAAAATCCGAAGAAGAGACTATGCGACGATCAAGTTATGTAGCAGAGAAAGAATTTTATATATATAGGCGCAGGTGTTGCATCAATTCTAGGTCATAGAACTTAATGATTTTCTATCTTAAATATAATTTGATTTTCTTAATCTGTTGATTAATGATGCAAATGCCATATAATCTACTGGCATGCGGTAAGTCCAGGCAGTGCATTTACATGCCTACATTATGTAGAAATTTGGCTATTGGACCGGCCAGTTGTGGCCCAATATAATTATTTTTTTACATAATAATTAAAAAGTTAGTCATTTTAAATTAAAATTGAATTAAACCAATGGTATTTGAGTTTATTTTTTGTTCTATTGGTTTGATTTAATATTTTTTCAAAAACTTTTGCTTTTCCAAGCAATGAAAACAATTGTCAATCAGAACCATAATACCGGTAACAATAAATTTAGCAATGGTTATGATTTGTATATCTCTTTAACGTACTGTTCTTTGCTTTTTGGGTCATTGTTTATCTATACTCTTTTCTTAAGAGAATG